>CAUOFW020005914.1:0-25661 GCA_963454935.2 Ilex paraguariensis
CCCTCAAATGTGTATATGGCCTATGTGTGTGGGTGAGTGTCACTCTCACTCGGGTTCGATGCAAGAATTAGAAAATAGAATAATGGTGGTGGAATGTAGGAATGTGTGAACAAAAAATGCTCCCCAAGCGTAGAGAGACTTTTGAGTGTCATGTTTTACTTGGAAAAGTATTCCAAGGCTTGTCTCTTCAGGGAAGGAGGTTAAACTTGTTCAATAGTCTCATTATATTGTCTTGGCTAGGTGAATTTGGGGAGTAGACTATTTTTTCTTGACATGTACAATGCCCTCCCATGTGTATCTCGAAGTGATTTTGGGCCATCTTTGAATACTTTGAGCCTTTGACTTTTTCTTGTGAAAAGTTTATCCCTAGTGCCATGATTGAACCTTATTATAAATTCGTTTCCACGCCACACATTTAACCAAGCCAGTGCAAAAATGATTAAAAAAAATCTGCCTTACCTTGGTTATTCCTTGTGCTAAGTCTGAGTGATCATAAAAGAGAAGGAGGTATGGTGTGGAAGGCCAAACAAAAAAAGGGATGAATAAAAGCTGAAACTCAAAAAGTTGAATGGGAAAAGAATGAAATCCAAGAAAAGGAAGAAAAAGGGGTGAGAAGAAGAAAGAACGATCAAAAGAAAAGGAAAATGTTAAGAAAAAAAAAAAGAAGAAAAAGAAACAAAGAGTGTGGTGATAGCGTAAAATTATGAAAAATGAGGTGTTTCTGAAATAAAAGTCTTTCCCTTAGAGCAACCCTCTTTGTGATCCTATATCCTTCGTTTTCTTTGCCTCAATATTGCCCCAAGGCCCCATTATAACCTTTGAAGTCCTAAATGATCTAGAGAAGAATGGGAGATGCATAATTTTAGAGAAAATGATGAGTTAGTCTTGCTAAACAATGACCGAGCATTCTTTTCATGAGATTATGCCAAAGTCGTTTCATTTTCATACATGAACTTCATTTTTGGATTGCATGTGAGCACACCATTGTTCTATACACAACATTCTATCTTACATATACACATGGAGTGCATGCCAGGATAACCAGTGTGATTCATTGTTAAGCGAAACCTTTGGTGAGTTTTGAATTTAAGCTAAATTTGGCTTGCCAATCGAGTGTAAATTTTGTTATGTAAATGCTCAAATACTTGTTCAATTCACACACACACGAGTTTGAAAATAAATGTGTAGGTGCATACTTAGACTAGTATTTAAGGCTATAGTAATGCTCATGTGTGCTTAGTTCGGCCATCTGAATAATGTGTCAATTAGCTCCATGATTACAAAATAGGGGAATATTGCTCAAGTTTTTGATATTAGAATGAGTGAGGAATGCCCTTGTTAATTGCATGTGTGTCATACATTGTGGGTGTTCAATTTGATAGTAAAAAGTAGAAATACATGCCTTGTTTATTGAATGCATTAAAGTTTTAAATCATGTTGCACTTTCGGTAATAACTTGGGGCATGATGGTTCAAATTGTGGTTTTTAAGTGTAGCACATGTTTTGGGTGGAGGAAAGGTCATTTAAAGGGGTATTATAATGGGTTGGTCTTGATATGAAAAGGAGTGGGAGTGTGTTAGACAACAGTGGTTCATTTTGCAACTAAGGCAAAACCTACCAGTAGGTTTCACCCAAAATGCCAAAATTATGGCTTTTTATCAAATTTTTTCGGGGAACCCTTTTATTTCCCTCCTAAATTATAGACACTATTGCACTTCTCTCTCACTCAATCCACTCCCAAGCTTCAAAAACATTCTTCTACTCCATAAATCTCTCAATCCCCAACCCTAGAACTATGAATTTGGGGATTTTTATTGAAGATTTGAAAATTTTCTATTTGGAAACCCTAGCTTTGCCGAAAATCTCTCAAGCCCTAATCACCCTTCATCTTTGCAAAACTTCCAAAATCTTTGAAATAGATCGTCATGTGGTGATTCTCCGGGAGGTTATGGACCCAATTGAGGGTCTTATCTTAGCTTTTCTTGCACTTCTCACTTTTAGGGCACTATTGTTGTGCATGGCCCGAACAAAATGAACTGGGCCCAACTCTCCACGGCCTGAGGACACGAACACTCACAAGAGAAGCAGCGAAGGGACTAGTGGAGGAAGGAGTGAGCTAAGATAGAAGGCTCGAAACAATGTTCGAGTCCAAAGCATCGAGGAGAAAAATGTTACATGTGAAAGGTAAATTGATCGGGTTTACCTAGGGCCGAACAATGCGACTATAAGGATCATCGATGCCCATGGGATGGGGTTTTGGTTCAAAGCTGTGAGTGGGTACAATCTGTCCCTATGTCAGGAGTTTTATCAGAAGCTCAGGGTGGTGGACGAGGTTGATTTTGTTTTGAGGACAATTGTGAGGGGAAAAATGTTTGATGTGACACCGGCGGTGATTGCCACTCTTTGGGATTACGAGAGGCCACCTCCCTCTACCCCGGTGTACCCCGATAACATTGCCAAGGTCAAGACTATCCCCAAATTTGTGGCACTAATGTATGAGGACCCGACTCAGTTTAAGGGAATGGTCCAAGTCAGGGGCCTCAAACATAATTACGGGTTGATGAATAAGCTTTTACATTACAACATGCTTCCAAGAGGAGCCAAGAAGACACCCAACACTGAGAAGCTTGCCCTCTTGGATGCGGTAATGTTAGGTAAAGCTGTAGATTTTGCACTTTTTGTCTGCGAGATGATGAAGGAATTCGTCGAGACCAGGAAGCCAAAGGCAAACCTCCGGTTTGGGAATTTGGTTACCCGGTTATGCGATCATTTCAAGGTTAAGGGGTATGTTTCTGATAAGATCACTCCGCCGGACACTGGGGAAATTGGAAGGCCAGTAGCAACAAGAGGTCTGCAATGACCCGGATTGAGTGTGTTAGGGCTTCAGACTGAGTGTGCTAGGGCTTCGGACTGAGCGTGCTAGGGCTTTGGATCATGGGTCATCCAGTGCAGGGCCATCTTTTGAGGTGCCATCTAAGTCTGGGCCGTCTGTGTTTGCCCCATCCTCTTTCGCATTAGAGCGCTTAATACCTCAGCGCCTCGATGCATTAGAGATGACAGTGCACGGGATCTCGGCCATAATGATGAGACTGTTTCAGCATACGTTCCCCGAAGAGCCCATTCCTGGTGGACCCACACCTCTTGCCTCTGTCCCTTCTTCTTCCACCATAGTTGAGGTGGGGGATATTGATGAGGATACAGACGAGGAGGTGGAGGGTGAGAGCGATTTTGACACTTGTGATGATGAGGATGATGATGAAGGAGGTGGAGATTGAGATGAAGATTAGGGTTCATTTGATCCTTTCTTTGTTGCCCTTTTTTGTTTTTGGATTGTACATAGCTAGGATGGAGTTATTGACCTAGTAGAAGAGTCTCTAGGAATTTTGGGCCATTTTGTCTCTTTTTGATGTTTGACTCCATTTACTTTAACCTTGAAATACATTAATGAAATACCACAACTTTTGTTCCATCTTGTCCAAGCTTACTTTGATAATTGCATTATGATTTTTGTATATTGATTGTTTGGAAGAATTGCTTGTTTAAATGGATTGTTGTATGTTATACTCTTGTGTTGAAAATAAACTTTGCTAGGGACTAGCAAAGCTCAAGTTGGGGGGGTGATTAGCATAAAATATTGCACATTTTATGTGCTCTTACATCCCTTTTACACTTACTTTTGTGCTTAAAATGAGCGGAATAGCACTGTTCAAGCATTTAATGGAGTTTTGATATGTTTACAGGAAAAGGGGTTCAAATGGTGCCTCTTAGGTCTTTTCATGATGCTTGGGTTAATTGGAGATGAGGTGGAGGTTTGATGTTTGCTTGGAAGGTGGAGAATCCAAGATTTTTGCAAAACAAGGAAAAACCTGCCGACAGGTTTTAGCTACTGGACCTGCACCTACCGCAAACCTACCGATAGGTTTTGCTCAGTAGAGTAAAACCTACCGGTAGATTTTATTGAAAGAACTCAGATTTTGCATCTTAAGCTCTGTAGCCTTAGGGGTCCCACCATGATGTCTTCCACTTGTCCCTGACATGTCTTACACACAGAACATCCCTTCATACACCTTTTCTTGGACTTTTGGATGCTTGATCATAAATGAGGAGAGAGGAGAGAGAAGATGATGGGTGTGCAAGCTAGGCCTGCACTAGCCTGTCCAGCCCACTCCTTGGCAGCTCCTATGGATAGAGATCACATCACACAGCTAGGGGAAGACTCCATGGATGTTTTTGAAGCCTCCATACACCATATACATATTATTATTCCATATACATTGTATTATAGAGAGAGAGAGAGAGAGTCCAAGGAAGAAAATGAATAGTGCTAGAGAGAGAAGTTAATATTTTTGCATTTTTCTTCATTGCATTGTCTTGTAATACCTTGTAAGGATCTTCCAAGCTTTGCTTTAAGTTTTGAGTGTCATTTATTGCAAGTTTCTTTGATGTTTAGTCTTTTATTCAAGCTTTCACCATTAATGCACTCAAGTTCTTCATTTCTTAGTTTTGAAATGGGTATTCAACGCACTTTCTTTTAGTTTATGTTTTCTTGCATTAACTTAGCTAAAATCTTCATTGTTCTACAATGTCTTTCCATTACATTATTGTCTTTCCTTTAAGCATGAGTAGCTAAGTCTTTAAGTTGGCTAATCCAAGGGAGACCTCCTCTTGGGTATGTCATTTCAACTCATCTTCTTTCCACCCCTCGGTGTACGATGGTTTGGTTTGACTGGGTTAAAAGTGGACATGGTTGTGAGTTTTTGATATCCTGTAGACTTGTCAGGGGTTATGTTTGGATCCTCACTTCCATCTTGTCTCTCGCTTCCCACGAATCAATCATTCATCTATGCGCCATTGGAGGAAGGTTTCGATTTGACTTGGCATTCCCATTAGAGTGAACATTTTGGATTAGCCAACACTTGTTTCCCATTTCAATTTCATTAAAATACAATCATAAACCAAACTCAAATAACAAAAGATTTTTACACTTTTATTTTACCCAAATCACCTTCAACATGATTCGTCTCCTTCCCTGAGGAGACGAACTTGGAATACAATTCCAAGTAAAATACAACACATAAAAGTCTTCTTGCACTTGGGAAGCATTTTTGTTCACACATTCATTCATTTCACCCACCACCATTCTGTTGCCCTTTTTTTTAACATCATTCCAAGGGAGAGTGACACTCCCCTCCACGCATACACTACACACATATTGAGAGATGATGTTAGGAGATTAGGATACTACAACGAAAACATCCAAGAAAGAAGACTTCAGCAAAAATTCTACAGCCAGGTTTCTATTGGCCCTCTCTTATAAAAGATTGTATTTTGTTTTGTAAAGAATGTGATAGATGCCAACGTTTGGGTAGTGTGACCCGAAGGAATATGATGCCCCTCTCCCCTGTACTTGTTATAGAAATATTTGATTGTTGGGGCATTGACTTCATCGGTCCCTTCCTATGTCGTTTGGCTATCTATACATTCTACTAATGGTGGACTACGTGTCCAAATGGGTGGAGGCCATCATAACCAAGACCAATGATCACCAGGTCGTGGTCAAATTCTTGAAAGAAAATATCTTTTTGAGGTTTGGGATGCCTCGTGCAATGATAAGCGACGGTGGGTCGCATTTGTTAATAGACCATTTGCATCATTGATGCATAGATATGGTGTCACACATAAGGTATCCACCGCATACCACGTAAAAACCAATGGCCAAGCTGAGTTGGCCGTTAGGGAGATCATAAACATCTTAGAAAAGACAGTGAATCCAACTAGGAAAGATTGGTCGATTAGACTGACCGATGCCCTATGGGCTTTCCGTAGTGCCTACAAGATTGTCTTAGGCATGTGTCCCTACCAGCTCGTCTATGGAAAGGCTTTCCATTTATTAGTTGAAATGGAACACAAGGCCTATTGGGCCATAAAGACTTTGAACTATAATTTGAGAATGGCCAGAGAGCGTAGGAAATTAGAATTAAATGAACTAGAATAGATTTGAAGAGATGCGTATGAGAGCTCAAAAATTTCAAAAGAACGGGCTAAGATCTTTCATGAGAACTCCATTGTGAGGAAGTCATTTGAGCCCGATCAAAAAGTGCTCTTATACAATTCTCGTCTCTTGATTTTTTAAGGCAAACTCTGATCCTGTTAGGACGGCCCCTATTTTGTCAAGGTGGTCTACCCCAATGAAGCTGTGGAAGTCACAAACCCCAAGAATGACCAGACATTCAAGGTTAATGGTCAAAGACTTAAGCCTTTTTTCTAGGGTTTTGAAGGACAAGGAATGGAGGAGGATTTAACGGATCCGATTTATCCGGACTTGTTGGAGGATTGACTTTTTGTATGATTTTAGTGTAAAGTTACTTTTTACTTCCTTTAGCTTTTTATATTTACTTACTTTAAATTCGGGTATAGTGTTGTTTTCTTAGTTGCAGGTATTGGTGTTTTTGGCAAAAGTTCAATTACGAGGTGTTCTTTAACCCTACTCATCATTTACAGTCTTTCATTGCATTTCATTTTTTTTTTTGTATTGAGGACAATACATGGAACAAGTTGGGGGGTGAGGCGCACCATTTGTATGATACACCAATGTTGTGGAAATTTTTGTTGATAATGTCCATTTTTGCGGTGAAAATTCACCTTTCACATACATACAAATTTTCGTTCACAGTAGTGCAAATTGTGTAAAAAATTTGAAATTTTTTATGAAAATATCTAAATGTTGATTGATATTCCTTTATTAAGAGTGTTATGAGTTGGGTGATACGTTGATCTTTGCTTTGAATTCTGAATACATGAGCACACTATAGAGGTTCATCCTATGCTTGAGTATCACGTATGGGTTTGCTTTTAAACTCAACTGTAATGGTACCTTGAATGAGAAATTTTGGCAATTTATGGGTTGAGTTCACATTTTAGTGCTTGACATGAATTGTAGAGATGAGTAAGAACCCACAAGAGCTTTAGTGTCAATCCTTGTTGGAGGGGACTTACATTTACTCAAGGAACAGTTCTTTAAATTTCAAATTTGTTCAATAGTCTCATTATGTTTGTTTTGGCTAGGTGCATTTGTGTAGTTGATTGACTTGTCTTGAAATGCATAATGCTCCTCCGTGCTTATCTAGAGGTGATCTTAGGCCATTTTTGAATATTCTGAGCCTTAGCCTTTTTTCTTGAGAAAATATTATCCCTAGTGTCGGGATTGAGCCTTAATTGAAATTCATTTCTATGCTAGACATTAGACCAAGCTAGTGAAAATGATAAATATCTACCTTACCTTGGTTGTTCCTAGAGTTGAATATGAGTGATTGTCAAAGAAAAGGAAATATGGTGTGGAAACTCAAACAATGGGATAAATGATGTTGAAACTCAAGGAGTTCAATGGTAAAAGAATGACAATCCAGGAAAAGGAAGACAAGGGGTGAGAAGAAGAAAAGAATTATCAAAAGAAAAGGAAAATGATAAGGAAAAGAAAGAAAAGAAACAAAGAGGTGTGGTGATGGTGTAAGAATGAAAATCCCATGAAAAAGGGAGGTGTTATTGAAATAAAAGTCTTTCACTTGGAACAACCCGCTTTGTTATCCTATATCCTTCATTTCATTTGCCTCAGTATCACCCCAAGGCCCCATTATAACCCTTGAAGTCCTAAATGATATAGAGAAGTATGGGAGATGCATACTTTTAAAGAAAAGAGAAGTCGGTTTGCTATATAGTGTCCTAGCATTTCTTTCATGAGATTATACCAAGGTTGTTTTACTTTCGTGCATAAACTTCATTTTTGGATTATATGTGAGTATATTTCATTTTGTGCACAAGATTCCATCTCACATATATACATGGAGAGTATACAAGGATAGCATATGTGTAATTCATTGTTGAGAGACACCCTTGGTGATGTTGCATCGAAGCTTAATTTGGATAGTCAAAGAGAATGTGAATTCCATTGTGTAAATGCTCACATCACTTGTTCATTGCACAAACACACAAGTTTGAAAATGAATGTGTATGCACATACTTTAGACTAGCATTTAAAACCATAGTGTTGCTTATGTGTGCTTGGTTCAATCAGTTGAACGACGTATTAGGTAGCTCTATGCCTAAAGGATGGGGGAATGTTGCTCAAACTTTTGATATTTGATAAGATTTAGAAAATCTCTCATTGTTTGAACTCATGTTTTGCAATTTGGGTATTCATTTTGGTAGTTTAAATTAGAAATCCATGTCTTATACTTTGAAAACATCAAAATCTTAAATCATGTTACAATTTCGGAAATGACTTTGGGCCTGATCAACCAATTGTGGTTCACAAGTATGGTTCAAGTTCTTGGTAGGTTAGATATCTTAGAAAGGGTGTTAAAATGTGTTGGAGTTGAGGAGATTTGGTTTGGATGTGAATTCTAGAACAAAGGATTGGTTTGCAGCAAAGGCAAAACCTTCTGGAAGTTTTTGCCTACTCACTTCTAACCCTCAAATTACTATCCCCAGATCTCAAATTTCTTACTTTCTCTAGATTAGGGTTCAATTTTAGGGTGAGTTAGCGAAAAATACCAAATGGTCTTCAAGGAAACCCTAGGTTCTCTTTTTGCCAAGTTTCTCAAGTCAATTCTTGATATTTTCCAAATCTCTTGACTCCATTGCACTAGCTAGGATGAATGAACTGACCATGGAGGGGTTTGAGGTTGTGGAGAGCTTCTTGGTGTGGTTGTTGACTTTCATGGGTTTAGGGGCACTGTTGATTTTCATGGCCCGCACAAAGAGCACTGGGCCAGGGTCTCCACTACCTACAGACTCTACTTCCCAGAAGAGGACTAGAGAGGATCCTAGCTCCCAAGATAGGAAAAATTAGAGGACAAAGGTGAGGCACGACGCCCAAAAACAAAGGATTGAGGAGAAGGGCGTAACTTGTGAGCGATATGTGGATAAAGCTTCATTGGGACCTACAAATGAGGTGGTGAGAATTATTGAACAACAGGGGTTGAGATTGTGTTTTGAGGAAGTTAAGGGGTACAATTTAGGCTTGTGTCAAGAATTTTACCAAAAGTTATTGGGTTTTGGTGATGACAGGCAAAGGCTAAGGATGAATGTGAGGAGTAAGACATTTGAGATGACCCCCGCTACGATTGCCATGGTGATGGGGTATGAGAGGCCTCCCCCGACCACACTGGTTTACCCATGCAATGTGAGCTCAGGGACTACGTGGCTCTCACCTATGAGGACCCGACTACGTTTAGCGAAACAACGTCGATCGTGGGCCTCAAGCATTAATATGGAATAATGAACAAAGTCCTTCATTATAATTTGATGCCACAAGGTTCAGAGAAGAACCCAAACATAGAGAAGTTAGCTTTACTGCATGTGTTTATGACTGGGGTTGCCATTGATGTGGCATATTTTATTTGGTTGGAGATGCGGGAGTTTGCCACAGCTTTAAAGCCAAAGGTAAACCTCCCCTTTGGTAGTCTTGTCACCAAGCTCTATGCTCAGGGCAAGGTGAAGATGTATGCACATGATGTACTGTTCCCCATAGAGACTAGAGCTATAGGAAAATCTAGCAGTCAAAAGAGGGCTGCCAAGACTGAGGGTGAGAGAGCTAGGGGTCGGAGGGTACAGCGATCAGATGCTGGAACATCTTCTTCGACACCTCCACCTCCTACTCCCGCAACTACAACTGCTCCCTCCTGTACCATTCCTCAACGTTTAGATGCATTAGAGTCCACCATGCACGGCCCGACGCTCATGGTTACAAGGCTCTTCCAGCATACTTTCTTGAGTGAGCCTATCCCAGGAGGACCACCACCACAGCCTCTAGCTGGACCCTCGACCATAGCTCATGTGCCATCCCTGACGGTCGAGGTTAACGACGATGACAATGAGTCAGAGTCAAAGTCCGAGACCAAGGATGAAGATGTTTTTGACAAGGATAATGATTGAGGAGTTTTTGTATTTTGTTTTGAATGTTGGTTGTACATAGTTAGGGTTCTTATGTCGGCCAGTAGAAGTATCTTTAGGTTTTGGCCTTTTTTTTTTGGAACTTGAACCCGTTGTAAAGAACTTTCTGGAAATGATTAATGAAATATCATAGTGGTTTTGTTTTATCGTTGCCCAAAGCCATTTATTTAATTGTAATATGATTTATGCATTTTGAGTGGTTGGATGTTTGTTTGAATGAATGGATTTCGGTTTAATTTATAGCTTGTGGTTTAAAATAATGTTTGCTAGGGACTAGCAAACCTCAAGTTGGGGGGTGTGATTAGCACAAAAACATGACATATATAGAACTGCCCAAATTGTATGTCTTTACAAAAGAATATACATATGTTATATATTTGAAAAATACAAGGCTATCTAAGTAATTATAGTTGGGACAAAAGGTATCTATGACATCAAAATAAGAGGTTAGACTCTAGCTCTATCATCAAGCTAGGCCCAAGTGCGAGTCATCCGTAGAAGCATGAGTTGTACCTAACTAATGTTTCATGCATGCAAAACCAATCCCGAACCTTCCCTCGAGTTCCCACAACATACATGATGCCATGCCCATGAACTAGGCACTCCATGCCCACTCATTGAGTTATGCTCACCCAATGGCCACATTTAATATCTTGTCTTTATGGGTCGCTAATTTATGGACTTCCACCTACGGGCTACCAAACTAACACTTATTTTGAGGACATCCCACCCCCAGTTCTGTGTACACCTCTAGCTAGTGTATGACCGATATAAAATCGGGTCTTGCACCCAAGTGTAAGTCTAGCCCTTCTGGCTATATGCCGACATATTATCATGCATATTTCTGTGAGACTTAGTTGGACCTTAGTCCAATTCCCAAGCCCCATTCACTCACCTATATGATAAGTGATCAACCCATGCATAAATACACACTAACATGCCAATGCATCATGGATGTTGTATTGAATCCGTGCACATGCAATGTATGCACGAATGAAATTTAAATGGACTTAAAATATCAAATATAACAAGAAATCATATATTTCTCATTCTAGCATTTCATCAAACATGTGATATGCATCAATTAACCCACATAGCAAACCTGTCCACACTATGACATTTCATCAAACATATAGGGTGCATAGATTCATACGCATAACATACAAGTCATAATCCACTTAACATGTTTAATTCACCCAATGCTACAAGTATGAGGATAACATGCTTATTAATCCATAAGAGAATCCACCAGCTACACTAGCCATATGTTAATCATACAATTAACATACATATAGATTATGCCTATATCACATACATCCACTAAATTGGAATTTAGTACTAGATAGAAGGAACCCATACCTCTTAGAAGCAAGTGGTGGTGAAGAAGTCCCTTGAAAAGCCCAACTAAGCCTTCTACAAGCTCTAGCCAAAACCCTTGACCCAAAAGTTGGTGAAAAATGGTTGCTCTTGGTATTGATAGGTAGCCCTCATTGTGTAGAGTGACTTTAATTCTTGGTTGATGAAGATCCAATGGTTGGATCTGGAGATATTTGGAGAACAAGAAGAGGAGTTGAAGAGTTGGGATCCCTCTCTCTCTCCCTCTCTCTCTCTCTTCCCCCCCACTGCAATTTGTAAGAGAATGGGGGAGTGGAAGAATTGTATTCCACTTTTGACCCTTTATATACTAGGTGTGCAATGTGCCAAGAATTGATTGGAAATCTTCTAAAATAAATCACAATATGAAAAGTATCAAGTTTGGATAAGATTATTTATGTAGCTATTTCATTTATATTGTGAGTCCCATGAATAAAAGCCAAATTGCGGGAATTTTAATTGCGTAACGCCTGATCGCATATTTTGCCTCGGAATTTAACAAAATTTGTACGCCCCACTCATTTTCACGAGACGAGTCTAATGGTGAGGTTCGTTTCTTCATCCGAATTATATAAAATTTTAGATTTGTAACCTTGTTTAAACGACCTAATTACTGTATTGCCAATTTAATTGATTTATTAAGTTTTTAGGGTTTTTTGATTCCTTATCAATGACGCATCTCATATTTATTTTGGGTTTATATTAAATTTATGTTTAGTATAACAAAGATATATTTATGCTCATTGCATTATTGTTCGGGAAATAGCTGAGACTTTACCGTTTAAACATAATTTATTGCATTTGATGTTAAGGAATGGTTATATTATGACTATTTTACTGATATACGAGTTATTACTTAAAGGGTGATATTTTAATTTGCTATTATGATGCTTTTTTGTGATACTGACACACAAAAATAGAATTTTATTGTTGAATTACCATACCATTATGAAATGATTATTTTTTCCTGATCTTGAGTGTGGGTGTACAATATTGATATTAAAAAAATTGTCTAGTAATGCTAAAGGACAACAATTCCCTATGTGGTGTTGTAGATGATTGGTATTCATTTTTCTAGTAACTAAAATTTTTGGGTTTATGGATGATGTGTCTATAAATCCTTAAGAGGATCAGTGAAGAGTGTCAAATGACCATTGTTGCTTGTGTGGTGCTGCGGATGGTACTAATTTTTCCAAAAAAGAAAGTAGGGCATAGTGTCCTTAGGGTGAGAGACCCCAAAGGACCCCATGTCAGGGCTTTTAGATTTATATTTGATGTTTATTGCATTGCTATTTTATTTTATTTTATTTTTAAAAGTGCCACGCATATCATGATTTACAGTTCATATATTGATTTGGTATATATACACTAATGATATATGTTCTATCTACTTTAGGCATATTACTATACTATCTTTTCAAAACCATGATAATGTTTGAGAAAAGTTATCCTAATGAGCCTATAAAGCTCACTCTTGTTTAACATTTTTCATATATCAATGGGGAGTATCAGTGCAAAGCTTGATCTTCCTAGTCAATGGCTGTTTCAGGTGATCTGAAGTGATGTAAGGATTTTATTACAGGCTTATAGTTGTAACCTTAATTTTGTTAGATGTTGTTGTGTAGGCTTATGGGTTGTAAAAAGTTTTGTTGTGTGTGGTGGTGATCTACCAGACTGTTGTTAATGTGGTATGAGTTATTCTATTGTCTGTCGCTTTGACCATCATGTTATTGCCTATTTCTTGTACAACTCATGTGATTTATTTTCCTAAGGATTCTTCAAAAATTTTCCAAAAGATTTTCTTTCGAGATGATGATTTAACAACGTTTGACAAATGATTTTTTCTAAATACTAAATCTGGAGAATGCCTGAGCATGTTGATATGGTTTTAACTTACATTAATTCGTTTTACAAAAAATGGGATGCGACACATACGACAATCTCTAAAGGTTTTTAAGCTAGAAACCCAGCAAAAACTTGACCTATTGAACACAAATAAGTGTTGCTCAAATAAGATCTGATACATAACTCATTCTATGTTTTCCAAAATACTTTTTGAAGGTTTAGAAAATCTTTTTCATGAAAAGTTTTAGACAATTTTTTGCAATTGGCTAATTTTATGAAGTTTATGTAAATCTCAACCTATTCGATGGCCATAATGCTACAATGATGAAGATCCAAAAGCTCTAAAAGGAAGGAAGAATATCATACTTCAAGCTACATTAAATGAATTCTTTATATGCTCCTTCTTACTTAGGACACAGGGAACGACTTTAGAGATCTAAGAACCCTTGGCAAATGGTTAAGGATACATTGCAACCATTATAGAGAGAGGACCTAGAAGCACACTGAGTGGCTAGAGAGTATGGCCCCAACAATCAATATTAACCACTTACATATATAGAAAGGATGTGATAGAACAACTCTCTCTCTCTCTCTACAACATGAACAACCCAAGAAACGACATACCAAACTAGTTTTGCATTGCTCCATGTTTACGTTGTCCTTTCATTTTACTCTGTTTGTAATTTCTTCTCCATTCTGGTGATTTTGTTGCTCTGTTCCTTTTAGTACAGTATTCAATGAACTAGTTCTAGTTTTTTATGCCCATTATGGTTTTCCAGTTCCTTCTTATTTCTCTTTAATATTAATTTTTTCTTCAAAATAAAAATAAAAATTTAAGTCCTTAATCCTATGGCATAGAAAGAACTCAAAGGTAGACTTACGCTTGTTACATTCGCTTGAATAGTTACAATTTAGAACCTCACATCGATTCAAGTAGGTAAGGTCATATTGTTTGGAATTGTTAAGGCCATTTGAACTTTGACACGTCTGCAATAAGAAAATATGCCAAACATTGGTTTTGGTATGCTTAGTGGGATAGGTTTTTCACTCAGAGGTTTTTCTCAAGAGGTCTCTCAACAAGTTTCAAGTTTCATCAATGCATTGGAGTTTGATCACACCTAAAATGCATTGGAGTGATGCTTGAAACCATGAATAGGTAAGGAGTGACAATACAACACTATTTCTAGCGGTTACGCTAGTTGAAATGCGGCAACATGTGCCTCCGTCGTATTTACCACCTCCAAGACTTTCAACAAGAAATTAATGGCTCGTGGAGGAACAATACCCCCCTTTTAAGAGGGACAACCACCAATTGTTGCTCTCATGGCACTGTAGGTGATTATGAATAGAGACCAGTTAATGAGATTATCTAGGAGCATATTGGCCCCACAATGAGGCGGGTCACTAGGTCGACTTATTGGAAACCCTACCCCGATTGGGTGGATAAAGAACACAAATATCCTCATAGATTAAAGTACTAGTTTTTGCAACATTCTTAGGAGAAGACGATCAATCAATAGTTAAACATATTGAGCGTTTCACTATACAGTGTGGTGAGGCAGGTGCTAATGAGTTCCTAAAGCTGAGGTTATTTGCTAATTCATTAACTTGAAAAGCCTTTCGATGGTACATTGACTTGCTGCCAAATTTTGGATTGAGCTGGCAACAATTAGAAGACAAATTTCAAGCCTAATTCTAAAGAGCTGAGCCAGAAGTAGCCATGACTGACATAGCCAAATTATACTAGATGATAGGTGAGTCGGCTAAACAATATATAACACGGTTAAAAAAGGCAAGAAACAAATGTCGGCTAGCCTTGCTCACAATTAAGTATCTCTAGATTGCACAGAATGGGCTAGGATTCGAGTTGAGGAAGAAATTTGAATGCATAGAGTTCGGAGACTTGTTTGAATTAGCTATCAATCGAAGTGCTACAAGAAGATACTAAGGGAGAGCAAGGTTGCAAGGACATCTGCAAAGGAACTGTAAGAATCAATTGTACCCTTATTTGGAATTGATCATGCCTCACAATCAAACATATAGGGGTTAAGACTCTAAAAGCGGAGGGTGAATAGGTTTATTTTAATTCACTCAAACAAACACCAATTTATAACCTAATTATTCCATAATTAGCTCTTTTCAATTTAAGGAAATGATTAAAGTTGAGAACCATTTTTACGCAAGAACAACCCTATGAACTATGTAGTTTGATGTTATCGATTTTTTGATTTTAAGGTTAACACTCAATTTCACACGGTGATCCAATCCAAGTCAACAAGCAACCAACCAAACCACTATATATGACATGAATGGTCAAGTAATTAATACATCAAATACATAGTGTTTGTGTGTGCATCAAATTGCAAGTGTGTACAAAATTAACACTAAAGAACACAAATAATTTATTGGTGTGGAAACCTTGCTTGCGAAAATAGTGGTGAACCACTCGGTGTTTATCAAAGCCTAATCTACTATCTCAAAGTCAGTTTATAAGTACTCGAGTTTTATACTTCAACCAATACCATGGTTAGATGCTCATTTCCTTCAATAAACCTCTCCATCGAATACAATAACCAAATTTATGGATAGCTTCACCTGAACTCCCTACCACATGAATCATTTAGACCTTGAGCAATCCTGGAACGCATCTAAGAATCTCTATATGCACACTCTCCAATGGATTTGGTTGGATCTCCCAATTGAGATCTTCTTCACTAAGGTGTGAGGTTGGATTAGAAAATTAAGGTGAGTTTTTCTTTGGATCTTAGGGATCTAGGGTTCTTCTTCAAGCTCTCAAGGTGTTAGATCGACAACTTTTTCTCTCACATACTTACCCTACCATATGAGGACTTCCCTCTATTTATAGATTCAAAATAGGGTTAGTCTTGGGGACAAAGTAAACTAAAATTCGCGAGTGACCGCTTGAGCACTGAGAGGGCAGTGGTTGCTGGAATGTGTCATGCCCCAATTTCCACGATAGACTTGAACTAAACTATCAACCATCAACCATGAGAGCAAGACTAAGATACCATTAATCCTCAAAGGTTACATCCCAAATCTTAATTAAAATCACACACTTAAATAAACCATTACCACTAATGACTGGCAAGCTATCATAAATAGTGTTTCCAACATCAAGTTTATAAACTAGAACCAAGTAAAAAAACTCTCTACTCCTCCAAAGTTGGATCCACATTTTGATATGTTTCAATCTCAACTTTCCTTGATAGTTTAGAAATTTTGGAAAACAAGTTCTCACAGTCTCTCAAGTAATAAATTCCTCCCCCGTGAGTTTGACTACTCCCTTAAGGAGAAGACCTTGGTACATTGGTGGGATCCATAATGTCCCATGATTGTGTATTTTGTGCCAATATATCAAAGTAATGTAAGGTCTCATCGGGGTCTTTGTTCAAAAACTCTCCATTACACATCATATCAATGAACTGTCGATGGCCTGGTGTGATTCCCTCATAGAAGAAACTCACCACTTGCCATGGTTTAAAGCCATGGTGTGGAATGGATTGTAGCAATTCCTTGTACTGATCCTAACATTGGTAGAATTTCTCGTTGGACTTCTTCAAAAAGTTTTGAATTTATTTTTTTAGAGCAATGGTTTTATGCACCGGAAAAAATTTGTTTAAAAATTTGGAGAGCATTTGGTTCCAAGATGTTATGGGTCGAGGTCTCAAGGAATTAAGTCATGTTTTTGCTTTATCTCTCAGGGAAAAGGGGAACAATTTCAGCCTAGCAATGCCTTCCATATCATGATTGGTGAGGAAGGTTGCAACTATTTCCTCGAAATCCTTTATGTGCAAATAGGGGTTCTCCTTCTTAGTTCCATGGAACGGGGGAAGTAGTTGCAACATCCCTGGCTCAATAAGGAAGAGGTGAGCTTGGACTAGAAGGAGGATGCATGAGGGTGTGGTGCTTCGTGTGGGGTGAAGGAAATCCCTCATTGACCTTGCCGGAGGCTCAATGTGGATGTTATTCCCTTCATTCACGGGAGGGAAAAATTGCATTCATGGATTGGACATTCTAGGTTCTTGTCCTCCCTCACCCCTTTGCATGTTTGGATTGGCACCTACATTCTCAAAATTATCACCCGCATCCTCAGGTGGGTCTTGGTCAATGTTCATATTGGGGCCTAAGGGTTGTCTAACTAGTCAGTTTTGTTCGTCTCGACCCCACATATAACAAAAATATCTACAAATAAAAATGTAAACAAACAAAAGTATATACAAGGATCAACGTATCTCAACCCATGATGAACATCACAGGACTTACCTCCGTTGTCCAAAAATCACTTGATTCGACACTTGCCTTCCCTGGCAACGGCCCCAAAAATGCTTGGATGATTTCCGTTGTATTCCCTAACCTCCTAACATAATTCCTCAATGTGTTTATGGTGTATATGTGAAGGGGAGTGCCACTCTACCTTGAAATGATGTCAAACGAAAGGGCAACAGAATGGTGGTGGATGAAATGAAATGCGTGTGTGAATATGTGTACAAAAATGCTTCCCAAGTGCAAGAAGACTTTTGTATGTCATGTTTTACTTGGAATCGTATTCCAAGGTTGTCTCCTCAGGGAAGGAGGTGAATCGTGTTGAAGATGATTTTGGTAAAAAATAAAGTGTAAAATCGTTTTTTGCAGAAGTCTGGTTTGTGATGAAAATGAAATGGGAAATAAGTGTTGGCTAATTTGAAGGGTTCACTCCAAGGGGAATGCCAAATCAACTCAAAAACTTCCTCCAATGGTGCATAGATAAACGATTGATTCGTGAGAAGCTAGGGACTAGAAGGAAGTGAGGATCCAAGCATAACCCATGACAGGTCTACGGGATATCAAAGACTCACAACCACGTCCACTCTCAACCCAGTCAAACCGGACCATCGTACACCGAGGGGAGGAAAGAAGATGAGTTGAAATGGCATACCCAAGAGGAGGTCTTGCTTGAATTAGCCAACTAAAAAGCTTAGCTACTCATACTTGAGGTAAAGGCAACAATGTAATGAGAATACATTGTTGCAAAATAAAGATTTTAAGCTAAGGTAATGCAAGAAAACATAAACTAAATGAGAGTGCATTTAATACCCAATTAAAACTAAGAAATGGAGAACTTGAAAACATTACTAAACTTGAAAGCAACTTGAAATAAAATGACATTAAAGACTTTAAACCAAGCTTAGAAGATCCTTACAGGGTATTACAAGACAATGTATGGAAGAAAATGCAAAAATCTTAACTTTTCTATAGCACTATTCATCTTTTTCCTTGACTCTCTCTCTCTCTCTCTATATATATATATATATATATATATTACAATCCCTATGGCATCATCATGTATAATGGAGTCTTGATGCTTCAAAAATTTTCATGGAGTCTTGCCATAGCTCTGTGATGTGATCTCCATCCATAGGGGCAGCAAGGCATGGGTTAGTCTAGGCAAGTGCAGACTTTGTCTCCACACCCAGCATCTTCTCTCTCCTTTCTCCACATTAATGCCCCATCCTCCAAAAGTCTAATGTAGCTTGAGGAAGGGATGTCCAGAGTGTTGGGAGTGCCAGGGGTTGGTGGGACCCCCAAACTTGCAGAGCCTAAAGTGCTGAATCTGAGTTGTTTCAGTAAAACCTACCGGTAGGTCAATGGAAACCTACTGGTAGGTTTCACTCCAGTAAGCAAAGCCTATCGGTAGGTTTGTGGTAGATACAATTATAGTAGCCAAAACCTACTGGTAGGTTTTTCCTTGTTTTTCTAATTTCTTGGTTCATTAACCACCTGAGCTCTCATCAAGCCTCCACCTCATCTCCACTCGACTCAAGCATCAAGATAAGGCCTAGAATGCACCATTTGAACCCCTTTTCCTGTAAACATATCAAAACTCCATTAAGTGCTCGAACAATGCTATTTCACTCATTTTAACAGCAACAGTAACTATAATAGGAATGTAAGTGCAAATAAAATATGCAATATTTCATGCTAATCAATGCCCTAGCAATCAAATATCTCAATAACAAGTACAGGGGAAAGGGGCATCATGTTCCTTCGGGTCACACTACCCAATCTTTGGCACCTATCACATTCCTTAAAAAATGAAACACATACTTTATTTAACGAGGGCTAATAAAAACCTGATTGTAACATTTTTGCTGAAGTCTTATTGGAAGAAAAGTGGCTGCTTGATTGTGTCCGTTGTAATATCCTAACCTCCAGACATCATCCCTCAATGTATGTATGGTGTGTGTGGAGGGGAGTGTCACTCTCCCTTGAAATGATGTCAAAAGAAAGGGTAACGAAATGGTGGATGAATGAAATGTCAAATGTGTGTGTGTGAACAAAAATACTCCCCAAGCGTAGAGAGACTTTTGCTTTTCGTGTTTTACATGGAATCGTATTCCAAGGTCGTCTCCACATGGAAGGAGGTGAATCATTTTGAAGGTGATTCTGGTGAAAAACAAAGTGTAAAATATTTTGTTGTTGAAGTTTGGTTTGTGATTTTGTCTTAACAAAATTGGAATGGGAAAAAAGTTGGCTAATACAAAGGGTTCACTCCCATGGGAATACCAAATCAACTTGAATCCTTTCTCCAATAGAGCACAGATGTACGATCGATTTGTGGGAAGCTAGGGACGAGATGGAAGTAAGGATCCAAGCATAACCCGTGACAAGTCTATGGGATATCAAAGACTCACAATCCCATCCACCCTCTACACCCAGTCAAATCGAACCATCATACTTTGAGAGGAGAAAGAAAATGAGTTGAAATGGCATACCTAAGAGGAGGTCTCCTGATGTGTTACCTGCCGGAATAACGAGAACCAACAACGAAAAGAACCCAAGATCGTTTAAAGAACAGATTTTATGGTAGACCTTGACCCGTTGTTTACAACAAACAAGAACCTTGGTATATAGACCTCAACCCACTGTTTGTGAAACAAGAGCCTCGGTATAAAGGAAGACGCCACAAACGGTGTGGAAACCCGTTTGATAAGTCGTTGGTGAACACCACGGAGAATTCCGATAAGTTCGTTTAGTTCTTCAAAGAACCAAAGAGAAAACACTCTCAAAATTTGCTGAATAATGATCTAAATTTTCATTGATCTGAATGCCTATTTATAGGTTGGTCATTACAAGGATTAGGAATCTTCCTAAAATAGCTATCCTACTTAGGAAATATCTCTTACTTGTGGGTAAAGAAATATCTCTTACTTTCCTAAGACTCTTGAAGAAAAAAGGAAAGACATTCAGCCCTTTAAATGGCTGAGCACATGCCTAAATAGAAAAAGGAAAGTACTTGGCATACAAGCCTTACAATTAGACCCTAAAAATAAAGAATAGTGCACGTACTGTAGCATGAACAGTGCACGCTACAGTAACTTTGAAAACCCTACTTCATAAGAAATAAAACATGTGGGCTAAGCATCCTCAAGCCCACTTATTAATAATTCTAATCCTTTAGACAAATTGGAGGCCTTAACAACAATAAACCAATTGAATCTTAGCCTTAGCCCCTAGCTGGATTCTTCTAGAACTTGAATCATGTTGATGAATCTTTGTTGCCCAAGTGGATCATGGTCAATGGGCCTCCACAAACTTGCTTGATTCCATGCCTCTTGAATTAGTCCATTGAGTACCTCTTTAAACTTCCTTGCTCGTGCTCTCGTAACCGGCCCACTTGGAACTTGAACTAAATCCCTTGAAGTTGTGTTATGATTTGCATCATTCCCCTCCTCTTGAAAAGGATTTGCCCTCAAATCATCACCTACATCAAAAGGACTCAAATCAGTAACATTAAAAGTAGCACTTACATTGTACTCACCAGGTAAATCTAGCTTGTAGGCGTTGTCATTGATGCGCTCCAGGACTTGGAAAGGACCATCTCCCCTTGGAAGCAATTTGGAACGTCTTTGCGCCGGAAATCTCTCTTTTCTCATATGCAGCCAAACCCAATCTCCGGGTTCAAAAATCAGCTTGTGACGTCCCTTGTTGGCTTGTTTTGCGTATTGCTCCGTTCTTCGCTCAATGTTGAGTCTTGCTTTCTCATGAATCTGCTTGACAAAGTCAGCTTTCTTCTTGCCATCTAAATTAATATGCTCAGTCAAAGGTAAAGGAGATAAATCCAATGGGGTTAAAGGATTAAATCCATACACAATTTCAAATGGTGAAAATTTAGTAGCAGAATGAATGGATCGGTTATAAGCAAACTCAACATGTGGTAAACATTCTTCCCATGTTTTGATGTTCTTTTTAATGATTGCCCTCAATAAAGTAGACAAGGTCCTATTTACTACTTCAGTTTGACCATCAGTTTGGGGATGACAAGTAGTAGAAAACAATAGCTTAGTACCTAGCTTACACCACAAAGTCTTCCAAAAATAGCTCAGGAACTTAGCATCTCGATCTGAAACAATTGTTCTAGGCATGCCATGTAATCTCACAATCTCTCTAAAGAACAAGTCAGCAACATGCGAAGCATCATCCGTTTTGTGACATGGAATGAAGTGTGCCATCTTAGAGAATCTATCCACAACCACAAAAATTGAATCTCTCCCACGCTTAGTCCTAGGCAATCCTAACACAAAGTCCATTGAAATATCAATCCATGGCTCACTAGGAATTGGTAAAGGAGTATACAAACCATTGGGCTGCACTCTGGATTTAGCTTGCCTACATGTGATACATCTACCACAAATTCTCTCAACATCTCTTTTCATGTGAGGCCAATAGAAGTGTTCTTGCAATACAGCTAAAGTCTTTGCAACCCCAAAATGTCCCATTAATCCCCCACCATGAGATTCCTGCATTAACAACTCCCTCAAGGAACAATTAGGCACGCATAACTTATTCTCTCGAAATAGAAATCCATCAAGCCTAAAGAACTTACCACTACCGGTTTTCTCACAAGCCCGGTATTCCTCACAAAATTCGTGATCATCAACGTATAAATTTTTAATGTGCTCAAAACCAAGGAATTTTGCATCAAGTGTAGAGAGTAATGCATACCTGCGAGAAAGTGCATCGGCAACCACATTCTCCTTACCTTGCTTATACCGGATGACGTATGGGAACGTTTCAATGTACTCCACCCATCGTGCATGCCTTTTATTTAGCTTGTGCTGGCCCTTCAAGTGTTTCAAGGACTCATGATCGGTGTGAATCACGAATTCCTTAGGCCATAGGTAGTGTTGCCAAGTCTCTAAAGCTCGAACCAATGCATACAACTCCTTATCGTAAGTTGAGTACTTTAAGGCTGCCCCGCTTAGTTTCTCGCTGAAGTAAGCAATTGGTCGTCCTTCCTGCATAAGCACTGCTCCTATGCCAATACCTGAAGCATCACATTCAATCTCAAACGTTTTCAAAAAGTTAGGTAAAGACAATAAGGGGGCGTTAGTTAGCTTCTCTTTGATTAATTGAAACGCCTTTTCTTGTTCTTCACCCCATCTAAATCCAACGTTCTTCTTGATCACTTCGGTAAGTGGTGCGGCTATGCTACTAAAGTCCTTCACAAACCGCCGATAGAAACTAGCAAGTCCATGAAAACTACGAACATTACTTACACTTGTGGGACTCGGCCATTCTTGGATTGCACGTACCTTCTCTTCGTCAACCTGTATACCTTGTGCACTAACAACATAACCCAGAAATACAAGCTTATCGGTATAAAAAGTACACTTCTTTAGATTAGCAAACAACTTTTCTTTCCTAAGCACATCTAAAACAGATTTCAAATGTATTACATGATCGTCCATGTTTTTGCTATAAATGAGTATATCATCAAAGTAGACAACAACAAATCTGCCTATAAATTCACGCAAAACATGATTCATAAGTCTCATAAAGGTGCTCGGAGCGTTAGTCAATCCAAAGGGCATAACTAACCATTCATACAAACCATATTTTGTTTTAAAGGCTGTTTTCCATTCATCTCCTTCTTTTATTCTAATCTGATGATAACCACTCTTTAAGTCAATCTTAGAAAATACACAAGATCCATGCAGCTCATCTAACATATCATCTAAGCGAGGAATAGGATGACGATACTTTACCGTTATGTTGTTGATGGCCCGGCAATCGGCGCACATTCTCCACGTCCCATCCTTCTTAGGTACAATTAAAACTGGAACAGCACATGGGCTCATGCTCTCCCTCACATGCCCTTTCTCCAACAACTCACTTACCTGCCGTTGAAGCTCCTTTGTCTCCTCGGGATTGCTCCTATAGGCTGGTCGGTTTGGAATTGTTGCACCGGGAACAAAATCAATTTGATGTTCAATCCCTCGGATTGGAGGTAACCCATGTGGTGTTTCCTCTGGAAAGACATCCTCATACTCCTGCAAAAGAGAAACAACAGAACTAGGCAAAGCAAGGTCAAGTTCGTTAGTGTTTAAAAGTGCCTCTTTGTACAAAAGTACAATCATCGGCTGATTTGAAAACATGGCTCTCTTAATCTCACTCACTTTTGCATAGAAATTCTTTTGTTTCCTCTCTGATTTTTTTTCAATGGCCGCATTTTGATTTTCTTTTTCTCTCTCATTTTTCTCGGCCTCTCTCTGATTTTCACTCTTTTTCTTTGATTCACTCTCTTTCTTTTTTTCACTCTTTTTCTTTTGATCACTCTCTTTTGCAATCTCACTTGATCCTCATATACTTGCTGCGGTGTCAATGGTACAAGAGTGATTGATCGTTGATTAAGCACAAAGGAGTATTTGTTTGTAAAGCCATCATGCTTCACATGCCTATCAAACTGCCATGGACGCCCTAGCAATAAGTGTCCAGCTTGCATTGGTACTACATCACACAACACTTCATCTTTGTACTTACCAATTCGAAATGCAACTAACACCTGCTTGTTCACCCTTATCTCACCACTATCATTCAACCATTGCAACTTATATGGTTTAGGGTGCTTCAACACGGGTAGTCCCAACTTCTCCACCATAATTGTGCTTGCAACATTAGTACAACTACCACCATCAATAAGTACACTACACACCTTGTCTTTGATGTAGCACCTAGTGTGGAAAATGTTCTCCCGCTGCACTTCATCAACCTCCTTCGCATGCACGCTCAATGCTCTCCTTGCCACCAATGTCAATGCATCAGGGGCTAAATATTTCTCCTCGGGAACGTCCTCCAATGGTGGGCATGCCATCGGTGTCAGAATCTTCTTCGTCGGTCACAATTTCACCATTGCCTTGCAACATCATGACTTGTTTGTTTGGACATTGACTTGCTATGTGTTCCCTGCCTTGACATTTAAAACATTAATGTCACGATTCCTAGAGGTAGAAGTGTCGGTTTTACCTTGAGGAATGTTGGCTTGTGTTCGCGGACTTGGGCTCGGCTTTGGACGTTGGTGACTGTCTAGTTGCTTGGTATAACTCGATTTCCAAGAATTAGAACTAGGATATGGGCTGCACGTGACCCACCCCCCCTCTTGAGTTGTTGCTCCACTTTGATGGCCATGTGCACCATATCTTCCAACTCCACGTAATGCTGCATCTCCACCTTATCTTGGGTTTCCGGTTTAATCCAAGTAAGAACCTAGCCATGGTAGCCTCTCGATCTTCCTCTACATTAGCTCGGATCATAGCAATCTCCATCTCCTCTATAGTAATCCTCCACACTCCGGCTCCCTGTCTAAGACCTTGGTTTTTTTTGTACAACTCTCGATAGTAGTAGCTGGAATGAACCGCTTCTCATCACCGCTTTCATCTCCTCCCATGCTCTATTGGACGTTCTCTATTTCGCCTCCGATTTATAACAAGCTGATCACACCAAGTAATAGCATAGTCCAGAAACTCAATCACTGCTAATTTTACCTTCTTTGCATCAGAATAGTTATAGCAGTCAATACAAATCCATCTTCTTCTCCCACTCAAGGTATGTCAGGATCGGATCTACCTGAAAGGATGGAATTTCATCTTAATACCACCCAAGTTGTTATCGCCGGTTCCTAGCTTCTGCTAAACTGCCCTACATGTCTCCTAACAACAGAATTTTGATCATCTTTTCATTAAAACCAGCTCAATAAAGCTCTTCATCTTCTTCCCTTACTTCCCTGGTTGAACTTTTCCCTTCTACGCACATTAGGGACATTTTGTGGCTGCCTCTCTTGTGTTTTCTCCATCTGATCTATGTTCATGAACTTGCTCTAGTTCCAACTTCATCACACGCCTCATCTCACTCATCATGCCTCCATAAACAATTTTGTGGTCAGCAAGATCAGTATCATTGTTGTAAGACATGATTGCTGCAAAACAAAGTTAGAAGCAAAAAAAAAAATAATAATATAAAAGAACCTCACAATTCTCTCCTTTACGTGTTTACACTCAAGAATGTGGATCACTCTACACTCGTGTTTCACTCAAATACATGGCTTTATTTTTTTACTCCAATGTTCTCAACACTATGCCTTTTCCCACTCAATAATTTCTCTTTCAGTTCTTCTGAAACTAAACAAACAATTATCAAAATTTCCAGCAACAATT
>CAUOFW020005915.1:0-25656 GCA_963454935.2 Ilex paraguariensis
TCTTGATTCTTCCATTTAATCTCATACATTGAAGAAGAAGGTCCTGATTGGTGTCAACCAAAACCCACTTGGAGACAGGCCGACCCAACAACATACCTGAAAAGGCTTGGGCTTTAGGCCCAATTTTTAAGAAAGGCCCCAATTTTTTAAGAACCATAATAGTCCATGTAAAAAAAATCTTATAAAAATATAAGCTTTATCAGTCATTTAGGCCCTATCTTCAAAAAAAAATTCATTTAGGCCCATATTTTAATTCAAATATTAAATATTCAAAAAAAAAATTTTAACTCAAAAGTCACATCAAATTAAAAAATTTAAAGGTCAAATCATTACCATAACAGTCATTTTTCTCTCTCTCTCTCTCGGTTTAACCAAAAGCCAATTGGCCCCCAAGCAGTCCAACTCTTTTCTCAGTAAACCAAGGCATCTTCCTTTTTCTTTCTCTCTCAGTGCTCTCACAATAATCCTCTCACAGTGTTAATCCTATCACAGTGTAAAGCCATAGTCAAGTTTTCATTTTAACTTCTGAGTGCTTGAGATGATCTCTGATTCATTCATCGTCGACTCCATTGCAACATAAGGTACATGGTTCAAACATTGAGACCATTCATAATTTTAATTTTTTTTGTGTTCTTTGTCTTTACTTTCTTTTTACTTTTTGGAAAAAAAAAATTTGTCTTAAATTCAAGGTTGTGTTATATAGTTTAACTATACTATATATTGTGTTTATTTACATTTATATGTGTTTGTTTGCATTTATATGCATTTGTTTAGTTGTTATATAGCTATAATATCTATATAATAAAGTAGAACGAAATTTGAATTCAAAAGACAAAGAAAGTTCCAGATCAATTCTAAGCAAAAGATAAGTTATATCCGAGGATCTATGTTATCTTCAACTTTTTGCGGCTCAGATCAACTCAAAGATGTTGATCTGACAAATCCAAATCATTCTCAATTTTTGTTTTCCCGCCCATGGCATCTTCCATTTTTAATTAGCCATAATCAAGACTTTTACTTTCCCCAAATTTCGGTCCAAATCTCTGAATGCCACAAATCTCCCAAATATTTCACAATCTCACGCCTCTATCTCTCCCTCACAAATCTTCCCCATTTTCCATCTTCCCTAATTCTCTCTTTTCTCTTCTCTCTCCTCTCTCTTCTCTCTCTCATGGCTAACATCCATCCGTTACCGCCTAGTGGTTAGTCATCCACCGCCATTACCAATTGCCGCTGCCAGGTATACATATGCTTCTTTCTTGCTGCCTCTTTCTCTCTATCTCTATGCTTCTCTGTCTCGGCTGCTTATTTAACACGCACAACATACACATCACACAACGCCCATAACCTATTCGATCAAATGTCGAAGGGGTAATGACTAACTTACACACAAACAGAACACACCCCACACACATAATTTGTCTCTCACACATGCACAACCCCACAAGCATAATACACACAACGCCCACAGCAGGACACACGCACAACACACGTAGCACAACCCAGAGCAAATTATCGTTGCCCAGTCCTAAGGTATGAGATATGTTTTTTATTTTTTCGGTGGGATTCAATTTGTTTTTCGATTCAAATTTATGGTTTAATATTGAAGTAAGTCTCTCTGTAGGTAAATTTGGATGAAATATTTTGGATCTAATATCTTTCTTGGGTTTTTGGCGTTCAGGATATAGGGAAAGAAAGCATGTTAAAGTTGTAGTTTGGACAAAATTTTTATGTAATATTCTTTGGTAAGAATTCTTCCTATTACAACAAACTAAATGGCTTTTTCAAAATGTCAGGGCACAATAACACCTTTCCATGATTTGTTCAAAAGGTCAATAAAGTTGCTTAAACTAGGTTCGTTTCTCACATATAATTTGTTGCTGTGTTTTTGTTTTTTGTGACAGAGTATTGTGTGTACATTTTATGAAAATGGTTTGTGGGTCTATGATGTTCTTTCAATATTTGAAATTTGCAAAGGGATCAAAGTTTGCGTATTTCCATGGCCAAGAGATTATGTTGTGGTTGTAATATACAATAGGTTCTATTATGGAATTAGTTAATTTAGTTGAGAGATAATTGAGAACATACATGGTGTCCCACTTATCAATTTGTTGACCATGAAGTTGACTCCCAACACTTTGTATATTACTTGGTTCATATTTTGCCATTTACTTCATTTGACTTGCGTTATTGCTTTTGATTGAAATAAATGTCTACCTTTGAATTTATTAGGACTATTCTGTGCCCCATGATATTAAATTGACAAAAATCTAGGAATGTTTCTTCTTTTCAATATTAATTATGATTTTATGTTAAAGCTAATTGTTGATGATTAATTGTGGGGTTGTTTGAAAGAATTCTACTCACCAATTGTTTGAATAAAATTTAGATGCCAAGTTTTTAAGTTGTTGCTCCTTAATTGATGCGCTATGTTTTGATTTTTTGGTGATTCAAGTATATATAAAATTATGATATAAATTTTGTATGGTCCTATGAATTTGGGAGTCATTAGGACAATGGGGGCTCTTGCTCTATTGATGTTTTCTATATTGAGTCAATCTGCTCCATCAAATAAACTGAAATTGGAAGCTTGGGTAGGTTCTCTTTTAGTGTTTAAAGCAACATCAAATATCAAAAGACAGGTGTGAAAACTTCAAGTATGATGAATTATATAAATAGGCAACCATCTTTTAGAACAAGGATAGTTGAAAAATTTATTGGACTTGGTGGAAAAGAAATTCACCCATCCAGGTATAACTGGTGGCTTCTATCTAACTTCATTATTCCAAAATTTAAGTCATTCACACGTGCGTGTTCTTATTTTAGTGTTGCTATAAAATACAAACATAGTTGCTATAGATAAGCTATTGGTGTGGAGAACCATAACACTCTATGGGGTTTATATACCATCTTGCAACTAATAATAATAACTTTCTTTAAATTTGTTTTTTTTTTCTTTTTGTTGCAGTGGTTTTATGAATTGCAACACGCAAATGTTAGTATCTTGAGTTTTGTGGATGCAATCAAAGTTTGGATTCCATGTGAACTGGATTCTATGAACCAAGTTTAGATTATATATACTTGCCAATGTTATCCTTACGAGAATAGAGAATCACATTGTTAGTTTTTTAATCAATACTCTAATTTTGTTTACATCCTGAGGTCTTTTTTTTTTTTTTTTTTCGTATGTGATTAGCAAGGATTTCAATGTGTAGCAACAACCATTTCGAAGGGTCATTAAATTTTCATTCTAAAATGCTATAGTGGTTGTAAGAATTGTGGCAGGAAATTTCAACTATAAATAGTTTTAGTTCCTTGGGTTTATAGCATAGTTTTTGTAATTTTATCAGCTATACATCCTTCAATTTAATGTGTATATCTCTTTAAGAAGTGAGAGACCTCTTGAGGAAATCATTCTCTGACTTCAATTTTTTTATATTTTTTTGACATTATTTTGGGTTGTTTGTTCTTAAGTGTAGGCTTATAAAAAGGTTGATATTTTTTGAGTTCCTATTTTTAGATGAAAATTTTCCTATTTTTAGTTTTATTTTATGGATTGTTGCAATTTATTTTACATTATATACGGTTAATAAGGTGTGTGTAGCCTTGGGTTACTAAAAAAAGGCGCGGGTTCTACAATGTTGTGTTTTTGTAAATACATTTAGTCTTCTCTTTGTTCAATTTAGTCATTATCCCTTATTCATTGTTATGGTCTCGGTATATAATGGACAAAGTGTTTTTAGATTTACTTCAATGACAATTACAAGTTATTGACAATCGATTTTTAGTCCAGTTGTCTATCTTTTTTATTTATTATAATTGAAGTTTTTTTTTTGTTATATAAAACCTTTAGGCATTTACAATTATTTGCGATTTTTTTATTTGTTATAGTGCCTTCAGACACGGACAATGATTTGTATTAATATATGACACCTAGAAGACAACCAAGTAAATACAAAAAATTAAAAAAAAAAAAAGAAAAAATTGACCAACTAATTGAATCTCAAAAAAGATCTCTTGACAAATTTGTTACTAGTAACAAAAATAATATAACAAAAAATTTAGATGAAAATTTTAAAAATAAACAAGTAGATAATGAAATAGAAAACCTCGTTTAAAGATACCACATTTGAAAATACCACTTTTGAAAATATTTATACTAAATATAGAAAGCCTCATTTAAAGATACTGCTTTAGGCCCCAAATTGTCTTGAGTCACCCTTGCTTGGAGAAGTGTGTATTTCGAGAGTCTTGAGTGTGAATCCTTGAAGATTGCTCAAGCCTAAATGTTGTGGTTCATGTGTGCGACGAACAATCAATAAAACAGAATAACAGAAGAAGAACATAAGAATTTACGTGGTTCGACAATTTACCTATGTCCACGATCATAGAACGGCTACCTTGTTTTTATTACACCCTGAATTAGGATTACAACTTAACTTATATATGTTGCAACCTAATGAGTGCGCGAAAGTGCATTCTAAATACCCAATTATTATATTAAAATGCTAAAATGTGAATAAAAATAATTAGATATAATTCATATTATTGAATATAATATCTATTCACACTGAGATGTATTTGAACATGATTTTATAATATTTTAAATCTTAAATATTACATTATTGGTTGGTGAGAAATAATTTACAAATGAGTTTTACACTTAATATTTTTAAAACTTTATTATTGGGCTTTTATATTTATTTTTTTATTTATTTTATGGCAACCCATGGAGTAAAAGGGCTTAAATTGATGCAGTTGTCAAGTGGACCTAACACTTATAATTTTTATTGGGCTTCATTTTTATTAAATTACACAAGATTTAGACTTTATGAGCCGAAGTAAGGCTATTGGAATCAAAAGATGATGAAAAATGACTTTTCTCAAGAAAAGGGGAGACTTTTAAAACTTCTTGTATTTTCTTTGGGCTTTGACGGGTGGGAGAAAAGAAAAGAAGGGTTTTGACTTTTAACTATTTTATTTATTCTTTGTGGCAGCTGATTTTTCTTTCGGGGGTGTGGCGACTGAAAGAAGAAAAAGACAGAGAGAGGGAAAAATGCCGATCATCGTCGATTTGTTCTATGTTTTTGGGAGATTTTTGTTGTCCATTATATTTATGGGTAACTAAATTTCTAAGGTAAGGCGAGGGATGAACTTATATAGTAGATGATATTTTATTTATTTTTAATTTATTTATTTGATTTCTAATTAGTTAAACTCTTTTGTTTTATCATTCTTAATTTATTGTTGATGTTTTCTTCTCTGAATAATCTTAAAATTCATTGTGTTTATGGATTCAGTTATGCTTTTTCTATAGAATGAATTAGTTCTTTGATTATGTTTGGATCCATTATTTATCTATATTGATTTAATTATTTGCTTCAATATTGTTTTTTAAGTATATTGTCGTCGTTGGATTTTCTCAATAGTGATAATAATTTACGTATTTTAAAAGTGGTGAATGATTTTTCAAAGGGTTACATATGGTTTAATCTCGAGTTATAAATCTATACCTTCCGGTTGAAAATTTTGGGAATTGAATTCTCAATTAAGTTATTTAATACATTAAGAATAATTAATATACCAGATTTGTGCAAGGGATTCCCGACGCTTTATTGTTTGTCAAATTTGAGTACTTTTTCTGTTAGTCACTTTGTTTCACTTGAATTTGCATTTAAAATTAATCTTTGTTCTCCAATAATCATTTAATATTTTTTTTTAGTTTCTTTGTTCCTTCTATTATTCTTTTAGTTTGTCTCTCCGTAAAATCGACATCTCAAAGTTGTGCTACAATTACCGCGTTATTCTTTGGGCGTAATCACAACCCTAATTAGGGCATCCCAAAGGCACGTGCTGCTCCGACAACTGAGTCATTATCCCCATAGGCCTGGTGTAACTCTCCATACTCTAAATATGAGACGCTTATTCCAACACTAAATGATCCATTATGGCGGAGGCATTCAAGTGAAACTATCCATAAGTTCAAAGAATGACTTTTAGAGGAGAAATTTATTAAAAGAAAATAGTATCTAACTATGAAAATTGGTTGAGATATAAGACTCATGTATTTAAAAATCGATTTTGGGTTAATGGATTAGGTTTTGGTAAACCTTAAGTGATTTTTCATGGTAATTCACAAGAAGAGTTTTTGCGTCAATAAATTATATATGTTCTTTTTTGCATTAAATTTGCATATACGAACACCATGTGTTTGTTGAATTAATTGTTTATCTTTTAAAGCATTAAATAGTGGTTTTGGTGATTGTGACTTTGGTTGTTGAGATGTTGATTGCATATCCATTCACACTCATGCTGGGTTGTTCTTGTTATAAGGGGTTCAAAAGGCTAATTGCCTTAAGCTAAAACAATGTTTTCCGTTACAATAATGATTTAAAATTTTACAAGCGACATAAATTGGATAGTTGGTATCAGAGCATACATGTCTTTTCATAATTTCTGACTTAACAAACGAAGGATAAATTAGAAATTCCATCCAAATCAAAATTACAGCCAATTAAGAATTCATTGGGGTTTTCATATCATTTTGAAAATACCAGGGGGATGGTAAGGTAATAATAGTCTATGTCTTGGCTTTTCATTATCTATATCTACTACATCTATACCTATCTATATAATAAAATATAATATAATTCAAATCTAAAAAATAAACAAAATAATTTTTACTTTTCGCAGTTGAAATCTCTTTAAAATTTATTTTAAAGTTAATCCGACGATTAATATTAACCCTCAAATTTAATAGGAAAAATGAGCCCCTAAGAGTATGTTTGGAGTAATTTTTTAAAAATGTTTTTAGAACTTACAACTTTTCATAAATACGTTAAAAAAAAATAATATTTGAAACTGCCCCACTACCACCATTACCACTACCAACACCACCTCCACCGCCCCCCCACCATCACCACTACCACTACCGTCACCTCACCACCAGAACTACCATTCCACCACCACCACCACACCCACCGCCCCACCACCACCATCATTACTACCACCACCATCCCCACTACCACTACCCCCACCCCACCATTGTTGCCGCCACCTTACCACAATCGTCATAGTCCCACCATCACCCCTACTACCACCACCATTATCATTGCCACCTACGGCTGCCACCATCACAACCAGTCGTCGTCTCTCACCACCACCATTGCCGCCCACCACTACTTGCCCCCACTATAATCGGTGCTTAAATTCTTTTCTATCTCCTTTATCTTTGTAATTTGATTTTGAATATGAATACACATATGCTTATTGTTCACATTTTTTTTATTACTCCGACTAGTACTATTATAAAATATCAAAAAAATTTAAAAATTCTTATTTTCCATTTTTACCCTTCAAGATTGCAAAAAATTACATAAAGACTGCCCTATTTTACTGCCGTTGGAGTTAATACATTTAGCAATCTCTGTTCAACATTCGTAATTTGTAGCAAATACTCTCACATTTATAACTTATAGGCGGTACCTATTCTGTGCCGTTACTCGTCATCAGCATTCGAACTATTTCATCTTCGATTGCTTCATTCACTAGGCCATTTCGTATATTTTCTTCCTGACCGATAACACAGGAGCAGATGAAGGTGAACTCTCCATGTCACCTTCATTACTGCCCCAAAAATGCCCTATATAGCAACTCACCATTCCTAAACCATATAGACAGAGAGTGAAAGAGAGGAAAAAGCTCTAGCTTTGGTGCACAAACTGCTCAAGGTCTATCTTGTTTGAATTATCGAAGGACCATGATGCTCTTGACATAGGACACCTTGTACCTTGTTCACAAAAAAATATGAAACTACATCTCTCAACCGCTATAATAGATTCTACTTGATATGATTTATTTGTTTATCTTCATTAGGTGCTACAGCCTTGAAAATCTGGTATTATTTGCTTTATTGAAAGGCGTACCATCAGTTCGTTTGCTGATTCAGTAGAAAAATATCTACGTCAAACTATTTCAAAGGATCTCATGGTCGTTTGAAGGAAAACATCTAATTGGTAAATTATTTTCAAGTATCCACCCTAGCTACAAAGATTTAGTAACTGTGGAACAAAACATTTTTATATGGATCTCTTGTTTAGTTATTTTATTCACTATGTTCTTTGCAATGGACTCTGGAGTTTGGTGCTAACATAAGTGTACTGGTCTGTTTACTAATATTTGCTTGAAAAAATGGAAGGTTGGTTCTAAGTTGGTAGCCTGCTTTTATGAATGTTTTGTAGGGTCCAACAAGAATTTTTCTACAATATTGCTTGCTTGATAAAACCATTAGAAAAACATAATCCTATGACACTGTAGTGCCTTGTGTACAGCTTCCTAAAGTGGTTTGTTTGTCCATTTTCTCAAACAAGTAGCATAATTATATCAAGCACCATATCAATCGAATCTTAGATCTCATTTATTGAACAAGTTAAGGAGTTTAATTTTTGGAGTTCAATGACAAGTTACTGTGTTTTTAGAAGTAAATTATGCAAGCTTTTTCTGCATGGCACATTGATTCTATTTGTCTTTTATGCATCATTCCTTCTTTTTTTTTCAAGATTAAAGATACTATTTTTGTTCTTTTGCATTTGTTGGCTAACCTTCTGGTCTCGGCAGCCTAAGAAACCAAAAAAAACCAAAAAACAAAAACTGAGAAAGATACATGAATTAATTCAATCTAAAAAAAGAGCCCCCGATCAATTTGTTGATAAAAGATATGACAAATTCAAGATTATTTTCATAAAGTCCCGTTTAAATTTCTCGCTTAGGGCCCTAAAGCTTATCGAGCCAGCCCTGTCTAGGTTGATGGTGTATGAAATAGTTGTGGCACATCTCAAACTGGAAAGTTGACAGAGTCAGATAGAACAATTTATGGGACATTTGGGTTAGGGCAGGGTCTTTAAATTTTTTGTTAGTTTTTTAGCATAGTTCAATTTAGCAGTCAAATAAGCAGCAATCTGTTTTTACCAAAACAAATAAAGAACAAAAGAAGCAAAATATTTGAAATGTTGCACAATTCTTGATTGTAATGTTAACAAGTATAGATACCGTGTCACGCTTTGATTTTTTGTCAAGCCTTATGTTTATTCTATGTTTCTTTGTCCAAAATGCAAAAAAATTGTTCATTTTTTGGTTAGTGGGTTCCAATAAATGTTGAGATCCACAGTAAAATTAATAATTATAATTATTAAGTCTAATTTTTAAATCTAATTTTTAAATTTATATAGCATTGCTCTTATTGTAATGTTTGCCATGTGATAAGCTATATTGCAAAAGAAAACCATTTTTTAAACCTCACAAGTAGGGCGTTCACCTTACCCTACAGGTAGAAATTATGATGTTCAATTTTCCTACCCGATATCTTGTGGAAGAATTTTTTTTTGGTCTATTCTACCGAATCAAGTGTACTATTCCTACCCGAATTCCATCCAAAACAATCGGGTAGGAAGTCGGGTGAATATATATTTTTTAGTTATTAATTTTGAATTATTTTAACAATTTAATTAAGTAATCTGCACCAATTAATCAATATAATAAACCAATAACACTAAAAAAATACAGCAAATTCGATAATACATAAACAATTGTAATAAAACACAATAAGAAAGTTATAAACATCAATACAACATATATAAAAAAAATCATAAATATCAATAAAATACTAAGATTTCTAGATTTTTGGATATATATATATATATAATCTTCCATTGGCCTACACAATTCTTTCTGGTAATCGATCAATAAAGTCGGGTAGGACAGAGTAGGGTTGAAATTTACGAGTATTCAGAAATTTGAACACCCCTACTTACAAGATATAGCTTGATGCTAACATTTTTTACGCAATTTTGTATTCCTTGTTATTTCTAGCATTGACATGGAGAGAAGTTATTATCTTCTCATGCTGAAGGGCTTTTGCATTTCATAGCCAATCAAAAAATCATCCACTTATCCTTCCTCGAAATTCACAATAGTTCGCAATGAAGTAGAAGCTCAAGTGAAAAAGGAAGCCTGATTACAATTTGACATTTTGTTGATCATCTTCCTTTATACTGCAAACTCTAGACAATTACTGAATTCTGTTTTGGCCACAATTAACTGGTGATTTAAATTTTAGGAAAATAAAAATAAAAAAGTATTGGAGATGCACAAATCTTTCCAAGACATACCGAGACGATGAGGAGGACACAAGAAGAGCCATGCAAAATTTATATAATAAAATACAATATAATTCAAATTTCAAAAAATAAACAAAATAATTTTTGTTTTTCGTAGTTGAGATCTCTTTAAATTTTACTTTAAAGTTAATCCGACGGTTAATATTAATACTCTAAATTGAATAAGGAAAATAAGCCTCTAAACGCGTGTTTGAGTTAATTTTTTAAAAGTGCTTATAAGACTTGTAATTTTTCATAAATAATTTAAATAAAAACAATAGTGTTTCGAACTGCTCCACCACTACCACTACCATCACTATCACCACCTCTGGCACAACAACAACCACCACCATCACCTTTATCATAACAACCACCACCACCGTCACCACTACCACCACCTCCATCGCCTCACCACCACCATCGCAACCGTTGTCGCTATCCTACCACCACCCCTACCCCCACCACCATCACCATCACCACCGTTGTCACCCTACCATTACCTCTTCCACAATAACCATCACCATCGCCCCACCATCACCATCGCCGCCGCTGCCACCGCCGCCCCAGTACCACTACCCCCACCACAATCACCACCTTACCACCATCGTCACTGTTCAATTATCACCCCTACCACCACCACCATCACCATTGTCACCCACGGCTGTCATCATCACTATCTCCCACCACCACCACTGCCACTCAACACCACTACCACCGCTCGTTCTCATTATAACTTGTGTTTAAATTACTTTTTCTCTCCTGTATATTTGTAAGTTGATTTTGGGTATAAATATAAATATATTTATTGTTAACTATTTTTTTTATTACTCGGTGCCTTCAAGCATCAGAAATAATTAGTTCTTCTATAACGGGTGAATTGATATACTTATGTTAGTTGCTTATTTTCAAATTCACAAGGCTGGTATCCTGACTTTAGTTCAAGCCTTCTTAGAGAGAGTTTTCATCGTGAAAATAATCCATAATTTTTGTTAAGCCGGAGACTTTAATTTGAAAGTGGTTCACGTACAACGTAGGTGTGCACAAACTAGTAACTATAAGTTATTCTAAAACTCTTTTTTTGTGGGCTTACTTTAAATAGTTCCTTAACTGGTATCCTCTACACATTTAAAAAATCTACATAGGAATAGGGCTTGGAATATGGCTTTGGATATGATATAAGTATCAACTAGTTATCTAATGCACTAATTAGCTAGAGCAGGTATTCAACAGTTTTGTGTGTGTGTGTGGACTTAACAAAGGAAAGAACTATAAATGAGATACTTATTAGTTATTTCTAAAATTTCAAAATTTATGGTAACCTCATCAATGCTCACATGCCGAGATGATACGATGCAAGTTTTTAGTCCGAAAATTAATCTGTTTGAATGGAATGAGACTCTATCACTTTTCTCATTTTAGAACCCAGAGACGAGAGCCTAGTAGTTTTCAACTTTCCACAAAAAGTCTACCGGCATTAGATTCAAAAGTAATGTGGGTGAATATATATATTAAGCAACACATTTAATTGAGGATTTAAATATTTTAAGAACTTTTTTGGTTTTTTAGTTAAACAAATAATTATGTCAAACTAAGAACAGCCTCTACATTTTTCTAATTGGCAATAGTGCCTGGGTTGATATGGTGCCTTCTCCATCTTCATTAGAGAGTAAGAAAATAACAAGGAAAGATTTGAATTTGTCTTAATAACAATTTTTGTTGTCTAAAGTGAAGATTACTTCATCATTTTTCACCAAAGTGAGGGATTGTGGAGAAGCAGGTTGCTTTATGTGCACGACCTTGAAAGATTGATATAGGATATCGAGGGATGGTGATACCCTTTAATACATTTTCTTTTTAACTTTTTTTTTACTGGATCATCTATCATGTATTTAAGTTAGATTCATTTTATATACATGAGTCATTCACTTATTAACGATGGATGATCCATTAAAAAGAATTGAATCAAAAAATATAGAAAGGGATCTGAATCTTATATTGAGTGGTATATATTAGGAAAAAAAAAAGACTTTTGATATAATATATGTATCAATCCGTAATTTTATTCACTAACAAGAACATGTAATCAAACATTTTTTTTTGTGGGCTTAACAATGAAAAGAATTATAATTTAAAAACTTCTTAACATAGTGAAAAGTTAAATTTAAAACTTATTAGAGTATCACAAATGCTTACTCGTCTAAATAATACATCGTGGGTCTGGGGTGATGTGAAAGAATATAGTGTACATTCCAGGTCTGATTGATAAAAGGGTATTGGGAGGGGGGGGGGGGGGGAAGGAGTTTGACAAGATGATTTTGGAAAAAATAGTTTAAAAGACTCTCAAACCCCATGTTTGAATTGAAAATTCAATTCTGTATTCCCAAATCCGACTTGCAGCTGACCCGAATATTAAACGCATGATCATGAGTTTCGTCAAATCTAGGGGGTGAGTGGGTTTGAGAAGATGGGTTAAGGGGTTGAGGATGTAAAAAAAAATAATTGTACTCTTTAACATGAGTATGAATTGGATTGATCAAGAGAAAAATAATCATTTACAAGACAAATAGTTGTTAATAATTATGATATATCTATGAGTCCTACGTGTGTATGTGTTATATATCATGCAATCAAACACTTTAATATTTTGAAAACTTTTTGGTTCATTAGTTATAAACAAATGATTATGTCACATCTACAATTTTCTAATTTGCATAAGATAGTAACTGGGCTGATATGATGCCTTCTCCATCTTCCTCAACTGTCAAATGGGATGGCCCATTGCATTATTGCTAACAAACGACCAAACATTAGGAAAATAATAAGGAAAATATATTAATCTGTCCCAATAAAAATTGTTACTCTCTAAAGTCAAGATTATAAATTCTGAGGGGTGCTAAATGTAAAACTTCCAAACAGATGTCACCCCTCATAGATTTGTTAAAAAGACTCAGTAGTTGTGATTAATTACTTAGATATATTCACAAAGAAGAATAACATATTAACCAAGAAAGGATGCAAGAGATGTTTGTTGTGCATGGAATTGTTGGGGGTTATTTTTATTAGGTGTATAAAAGGTGACAACTCAAGTATTATGTTTCAATCTAATGTTTGTACCCCATTGTAGAATTGTATATTCCGAATCGGAATTTTGATAATATAGATTATGTGCATACTATGAGTCTATATAACTTCTACCATGACCCTATTGTGACTTATTGTTGTATATTGAGAATTTTAGTCTTCTATTTCACAAGTTCTATTAGTGCATTTGCATTCCTGCAACAAACCTTTCCCTGTTACCAAGAAACAGCTCTAATATAGTGCAACAAGAAAGAATTCCAAGGGAAGCAAGAGTCAGTAGTGTTATTGCCAACCACCAATGGAACAGAACTGCTTCTGCTCATCTGTGTGTTCAAGATATTTTTAACAACATGCCAACCTACCTTCCTGATCAAACCAAAAATGATTTTGTGAGATGGTCCCTTACCACTGATGGGAATTACTTTGCCAAATCTGCTTGGCAGCACTTGAGAAATGAAACTAGTATGGTCTCTTGGCATAATTTGGTATGATTTGGCCAGTCAATACCTCAAATGGCCTTTATCCTTTGGTTAGCCATTAAAATGAGAATGAGCACTAAAGATAGAATCCAAGCTTTCTCAAATGAAGTTGACACTCAACGCGTCTTGTGTAGAAAGGCTAATGAATCTCACAGCCACCTCTTCTTTGAATGTGATTACTCCTCTAGAGTTTGGAACTCCATTCTTCTTCAGTGCAATCAACATGGACAACAAAGGCAATGGCCTGATTTTATTGATTGGGCTGCTCAACAGTGGAAAGGCAAGAAAATGACCACTATTATCTTGAAGATCAGTCTCTATACTACTGTGTATCATCTTTGGAAGGAAAGAAATGCAAGAATCTTTAGAAACCAAGCTACTGACTCTCATATTCTCATCAAGATGGTTAAGTAGTCTATTAGGGAGAGGCTCCTTACTTTGAAGTTCAAGCGCATCCATCTTAATGCCTCTACCTTGTTACAATGGAACCTGCCTGACACATGCCTCCATTAGTTCTGAATTTGAAGCTTGTTGCATCAATGTTTTGACACTTACAAGACTTGCCTCCATCCTTCTCGGTTTGGGATTCTTGGGGAAGTACTGGCTCAAGGCCTATACTTCTCTAAGAATTCCTAACTTGAGAAGGATCTCTATTTTGTATTTTTGGTTTTGATTTATGTGCTTGAGCCTGTCTGCTCGATGCTTGTTGCTGCAGTGTTGTACTGTTTTCTGTGCTACTGTGTTGTGCTTGGGCCTGTCTACTTGATGTCTGTTGCTCTTTTGCAAATGGCTTGCTATGGATCCACTTCCTAACTTGTGAAGGATTTCTATTTTTGTTCTGCTTTATGAGCTTGGGGCTATTGGCTTGATGCTTGTTGCTGCTGAGTTGTGCTGATTTTTGTGCTGCTGTGTTGTGCTTGGGCCTGTCTGCTTCATGTCTGTTGCTATTGTTTTGATTGTTGGCCATCTTAGTTGCAGGGAAATGCATAGTTTGTGCTAATTTTTGCTACTGCAAATGGCTTACTTTGGAGCTTTTTGGTTTTTTTTTTTATGTTTGTCTTTGAGTTCTACGTGACTTCATTGTACAAGCTGTGGGTGATTACCCTTGTATATCTATTTTTTTAATACACTTTTCCTTCCCAAAAAAAAAAAAAAACAAACAAACAAACAAAACTTTCCCTAACCTTGTAGTGACAAAAATCTCATGTATACTGAACTACTATCCTTATGGTTACATTTCAGGGTGAATAATCATCAGTCCTCTCCCGGATTAGTCACGGAATTTTTTTTTTTAGGAAGGTAGATGTTGGTATTAATAACAAAATATAGATTTACAAGAAAAGGAGTGGGTCCTTACATCTACATTAATAGTCATCATCCATTGAAGTATCTAAAAAACAAAAGCTAAATTAACTATAACAATATTGAATTCCAACAAAAGTATAGGACATGAGCTAGTACTTGTAGTAGAATTATGTATCAGCTAAGTTAAATTCAGCGCCAAATGGAAAACTGGCGTGTTTCTTGCCTGCTACATAGGCATCATCTTCAACATTCAAATGTTGCAAGTTTCAAGGAGATTCTACCTTTGAGCTAGTATTAGATTGGTGGTTGAGTTTCCTTAATTTCAGATTGACAAACCTATCCCTAACAACTTGTTTAATGAATATAGCCAAGGCATTACTGTCCATTGCATGATTGCTAAATATCCTCTTGTTTCTTTTCCTCTAGATGTAGTACACATCAGAAGAGATAAATATCTTCAACATGATTTTGGTCACTGATTTCCCTTTCCAATGAGAATTAAGGTGTCCATTGAATCAATTCCAGTCATGGTTTTTGTTAGACATGTATCCCACCTTGCTCAAGATGATTGTCCATACCATTGCAGAGAATGGGCACTAAAAGAAAAAGAATGGCTATGTGATTCGGGGGCTACATTACAGAGACTGCATTCTCTCCTCAATTGATTAGTAAACACCTACATGCGATCCTTGGTGTTGAGTCTTTCCTTGATAGCAAGTCATAAGATGTATCTTAGCCTAGGGACAGCTTGCCCAAACCATAACAATCTCTGCTGAGTTTCCTCGGTTCCAGGGTCCCTAATATGCTCCAATGCTGCAACAGTTGGTTGAGAATTGCCCATTCACGGTTAAGCTCCATTTCACAATGTCATCCTTTCTCTGATCAGTGGATTTGTATGTAGGCCATCTCTATTGCCAACTAATATTATTTCACTGACCTTAACTTCCTTAGGTAATCTTGATGCTTGAATGATAGAGGATCTATATTTCAGCAACGGTGGACCTAGTTGTCTTGCCATAAGTGGGTAGACTGTCCAATGCCAATTATATGTATCACCAGCAGTCTCATGGCGTCCCTAAGCTTTAGCAGACTTCTCCAGTTCTAAGAACTTCCTTGAGTAGCTTTTATTTGTTGGAATCTAGAAGACTATCACACACTCACAAAAAAAAATATAATGGGAGAGACTATTGAAGATTGGAAGAACTCTTTGTATTCACTCATATCAAAATGGATGTATTACATAGGATATACATAGACTCTCATGACGTACAAAATAACTCCACTACATAATGCAATAATGAAAATAATAAAGACTCCACTCCTCCATTACTTGGAGAATTAAAATACCACAATTACTTTACCCCCACTAATACCAAATTGATGACCCACTAATACACAAAACTAAATGCATAAAAATAACTCTTAAAACATGAAAAGTCATGTTTAATATTATTTTTCCAACACCTCCCCCCCCCCCTTAAACATGATTTTTCTTCTCAACTCCAAGCAAACTTCTCAATTTGCAAAAGACATCCTCTTTGAGAGGCTTAGTGAAAATATCAGCAATTTGATCTTAAGACTTCACAAACTTGAGCTCCACCTCTTTCTTAGTCACATACTCCCTAATGAAATGGAACCTTGTGTCAATATGCTTACTACAATCATGAAACACCATATTCTTTGTCGATTCTTCTTGAGGCAAATGAAGCTCCTTCAACAAATTTCTAAGCCAAAATGGCTTGACAAATACATGATATAGCCGCCACATACTCGGCTTCACAAGTCGAAAGAGTCACAATGGGTTGCTTCTTTGAACTCCAAGCAAATGCGGTATCTCCCATGAAAAAAAACATACCCGGTAGTATTTTTTCTATCATCCATATCTCCGGCCCAATCACTATCACAATAACCCGCAAGCTTGAAATTGTTTGAACAAGAATATAGCAATCCATAATCAAGTGTACCTTTGATGTATCTAAGAATTCTTTTCGCCGCCATCAAATGGGTCATGGTAAGAGCTTCCATATAGCAACTTACAAGACCAACACCAAAAAGAATATCCGGCCTTGTGCATGTCAAGTACCTCAAGCTTCCCACTAGGCTCTTGAAATGGGTAGCATCCACATGCTCTCCGTCTTCATATTTTGACAATTTTACACCATATTCAACGGGTGTGCATACCGACTTACAATCTTGCATCTTGAATTTTGTCAAAATTGCTTTAACATAACCTTCTTGAGGGATAAAAATACCTTCCTTCATTTGCTTCACTTCAATGCCAAGGTAGTATGACATATGCCAATGTCGGTCATCTCAAATTCTTTAGTCATTGCTCTCTTGAAATCTTCAAACATTCTTGGACAATTTCTTGTGAAGATCAAATCATCCACATACAAACAAGCATAGAGTATATCACCATTATCATTCACTTTTGCATAAAGAGCATGTTCATGGGGACACTTCGTGAAATTATTTGCTTGAAAGTACATGTCAAGTCTACTATTCCAAGCTCTTGGTGCTTGCTTCAAACCATACAAAGCCTTTTTTAATTTCAAGAATTTATCTCCTTGCCCTTTCACAACACAACCCAAGGGTTGTTCAGCATACACTTCTTCATCAAGAAAATCATTCAAAAAAAGTGGACTTTACATCTATTTGATGAATTTTCCAATAATTTAGAGCAGCTAAAAAAATAATCAATCTAATTGTTTCCAAACGAGCAGCGGGTGCAAATACCTCATCATAGTCAATACCCGGTCTTTGACTATAGCCTTTTGCAACCAACCTTGCTTTATACCTCTCCACTTCACCGTTGGCATTTTTCTTTTTCTTGTACACCCACTTCACTCGAATGGCCTTTTGTCCTCTAGGGAGTGTGGCAAGCTCCCGTATTCCATTTCTTTCAATAGCATAAATTTCTTCATTCATGACACTTCTCCACTTCTTGTCTTGTGCTGCTTTCTCATAGCCTATGGGATCACAATCGCAAATAGACAAAATAGTGTTAGATCACTAAATCTTTGAATTACCTCTTCGGTTTCTTCGTAGATATCTCGAAGACTCCTCATGCGAGGTGGCCTTTCACTTGAGCTTGCTTCGGATGATGATGGAGATGCTTGCACATTGGTGGATGATGGTGGTGATGGTGGAGGAGAATAAATGGGCAGCTCCATGATTTCATCATTGGGCTCCTCCTCTTCTTCAAGGAATGAGAAAAAATCATAGTCTTCTTGTGGAGTGTTTCAATCTCATTCATCTTCTTCATCAAACTCAACATCTCTACTAATGATTATCTTGTCATTACTTGGGTTGTAAAGCTTGTAACATTTGCTTCTTGAATCATAGCCAATGAAGACAAACTTTTCACTCTTGTCATCTAGTTTGGTCCATTTCTCATTCGACACATGTGCATAGCATACACTTCCAAAGACCCGTAAATGAGAAACATTTTCCTTGATTCCTCCCCATGCTTCTTGTGGTGTTTTGTCTTGAACACTTCTAGTGGGACACCGATTTAACAAGTAAATGGCACAATCAATAGCTTCCACCCAAAACTCCTTGGGCATTTTTTTTACTCTTCAACATACTCCGAGCCATATCAAGAATGGTTCGGTTCTTTTTTTCGGCAACACCATTTTTTTGTGGTGATCTTGGAATCGTTAGAGGGTGGTGAATTCCATTTTCTTCACAAAAAATTTTGAATTCATTTGATGTGAATTCACCTCCTCTATCGAATCTAATTGCCTTGACTTTATACCCACTTTGTTTTTCAATCAAAGCCTTAAACTTTTTGAAAACACCAAACACCTCCGATTTTTGTTTTAGAAAATAAACTCACGTTTTCCAGCTAAAATCATCAATAAAGAGAAGAAAATACCAGTTCTTACCAAATAATGGTGGGTCTATAGGGCCGCACACATCCGAGTGAACAAGTTGAAGTGGTTTGGTTGCTCTTGAAATGGATTCTTTGGGAAAACTCTTTCTAGCTTGCTTTCCAATTAAACATCCCTCACAAACTTGATCCGAGTGGTTGATAGAAGATAATCTGTTCACTATCTTCTTTGTAGACACAAGGTTAGTCCTCCAAAATTCAAGTGTCCAAATCTCAACTGTCATAACCAAGAAGAATCTTTAACACATTCTTTCAAGCATTTTGCCACATCCCTTTGAATATTTAACAAAAACATTCTATTTTTTGTCATCGGCACTTTGGCAACCAAATTCCCGTTTCCATCTCTTATTGAAAGATTATAATTTTTCATGCAAATATCATAACCTTTCTCTAAGAGTTGTCCCAAGCTCAAAATATAATTTTTCATGTTTGTAACATAAAAAATATTAGAAATAACTTGGTGTCTTCCATCCTTCAAACGAATCAAAATATTACCTCTTCCCATTACTGGAATTTGAGAAGAATTTTCAGAAGTGACTTTTTCACTTACCGATTTATCAAGCTCCACAAACATCTCTTTATTTTCACACATATGATTAATAGCACCGGAGTCAGGGTACCACACATTCTTGTCTCCCTTTTGCTCTTCTTTGTATGCCAACAACAAGGTCGGCTCTTCCTCTTCAACAAAGTGTGCTCTTTCTTCCACAAAATCATTTCTACACTCGGAAGCAAAATAGCTATATCGATGACAATTATAACATTGAATATGAGATTTGTCATATCTTCCTCCATATAACTTTGAATTGTTGCCTCTTCCACGATGTGATTCTTGGGCTCTTTCTTCTTTGTTGGATGCATTTTGGCCAAAGTTTTCTCCTTTACCTCAACCACGTCCACCACGACCTCCATGTCCACGTCCACGCCCTCTACCTCTTTGACTTCCATCTTGCCTTCTTTCTTTTTCTTTGAAAGAAAGCTTGATTTGTAGCACTTGCTCCAACTGCTCTTGCTTCTTCTTGCCTAGCCTTTCTTCATGGGCTAACAATGATCTCATGAGTTTGCCAATCGTCATTGTGTCTAAATCTTTAGACTCTTCAATAGCTATGACAACGTAGTCAAACTTAGGGTCCAATGAACGGAAGATTTTTTCTATCACCTGGGTATTATCACCATAAGTTCTCAAATTATTCACAACCATCAAGATTCTTGTGAAATAATCTAAAATTAATTCAGATTCCTTCATACGTAAAGCCTCAAATTCAACTTGTAGAGTTTGGAGGCGGACTTTCTTGACTTTTTCCACTCCACTATGAGCAGTTTTAAGAGCATCTCATGTTTGCTTGGATGTGGTTGCACTAGCAACCTTCTGTAACATAGCATCATCCAAACATTGATGGATAAGTGAAAAAGTCTTTTGATATTTCTTCTTTGTAGCTTGCAAGACTTCTTTTTAGGCTCGACTTAAGGAAGCTTCATCTTACAGTATTGTGTAACCAATTGTTACAATCTCCCATAAATCTTTAGATCCAAGAATTGTCTTCATGCGAATACATCAATTCTCATAATTATCTTTGGTGAATCGAGGTATTTGAAATGGAAGTATTCCATTCGTCATCTCTCTCTCACTCTCTCTTTTCAACACTCAAGCCTAACTCTGATACCACTTTGTTGGAATCTAGAGGACTATCACACACTCACAAAAAAAAATAATGGGAGAGACCATTGAAGATTGGAAGAACTCTTTGTATTCACTCATATCAAAATGGATGTATTATATAGGATATATATAGACTCTCATGACATACAAAATAATCCCACTACATAATGCAATAATGAAAATAATAAAGACCCCACACCTCCATTACTTGGAGAATTAAAATACCACAATTACTTTGCCCCTGCTAATACCAAATTTAGGACCCACTAATACACAAAACTAAATGCATAAATAGATTTTATTATGTTTAATATTATTTTTCCAACATTATTTCCAATAAGCTTCTTCCATTGTGTCCATATATAGATTTTATTTGTCCTTAAATAACTGCCACAAATGTCCTATGACGAGCGCATCATTCCATTCCTCAAGTCTTTTGATTCCCCCTTCTTTCTTTCTTTCTTGGGTTTACATACATCACTCCAAGCCACTTTAGCCCTTGTGCTATTTAGGTTGGTTCCTTTAAATAGAAATGCCCTTATCATCTACTTATCCGCTGTAGCACTTGGAAAAAAAAATCTTCTTAATCTTATTTGAGCATTTGTGGAGGTAAACTCAAACGTGAGGCCCAAAAAATTTGGATGATACTCAATACAGTAATTACAACTTGAAGCCTCTCAGCATATGACAAAGTTCTATCCGACCAAAACTTTATTCTAGCTTCAATACTTTCTATTAGGCTAGCACAATGCTAAGCCTTGAGCCTTGAAGAAATAAGGGGGACTCCTAGATTCCTACATGAATGTTCCCCTCAGAGAATCCAAATATAATCCTTTTCTATGATCTAATCTCTGAAACTATTACACTAAAAAACTTTAAAGGATTTGCCATGAGACCCGATATAGCTTGAAACTGCTGAAGAGATTGCTTAATCACATTGGCATACTGAAAATCATCACGACAAAACAAGAGTAAATCATCAGCAAAAAGTAGTTGGGTGATCTTGAGTTTCTTGCATCTCCAATGATATTGGAAGTCTGGGTTAACAAAAATGTTCCTCTGAATGAAAACTGTTAAAACTTCCATAACAGTAATTACAAGTAAGTAGCATTTGGGAAAAAAATCCTGCTATTTCATTATTTTCATTGACCGAGAATCTTGTAGTAGTAATGCAAGAATAATCCACTTTCTCATGACCAAAGGAAAGTTGAAGGCGTACGGACAGGGGCGGAGTCAGGAATTTATACGTGTAGTATAAGTTTAAATATTTGCATTCTTAAGGATTAATTTTAAAGACAAATAAATATTTTAAATCATATAATCCCTAAAATTTCATTGACAAAAGAGTCCAAAATCGATATATATGTGGTACAAAAACAAAAAAAAAATTTGCAAAATAAGGTTCTAATTAGACCTTTTTACAAAAAATGAGACTAATTATAGTCTTTTACAATTGACCACAATGTGATTTCATATTTTGAAAGTATTGCATGATAACATCATTATTAATGCAATTGAAAATGTTCTTCTCTATGTACACAATCAAGTTATTTGTCATCCATTGATCGCCTATTCGACTCTTCAAAATTTTCATAGCCGAAAAATGCTCTCTCTACTGTGGCAATACAACTGGAAAGATCAATGTCAATGTCACAAGTAAGTAGACCAATGAATATATTACGTGTTTTTTTGTCTCAATCATTTTCTAAGCAAGATCTTCAATCTCCAACAAATTTGAAAACTCAATACTAGAGCGCATATCAATAATATAATTATCCAGCTGATCAGAAAGTATTATGAGATCTAGTGAAGAAATATTTTTGGATAAAATTGGGCAAAACGAACCAATTTTCTCCTTGTCAAAAAGTTAAGAAAGAATCAAAATGAGTCAAACATGCCACACAAAGAAGTAAATTAGCGTTTGACTAGGTAAAACGACTATTTAGCTCTTGAAATTGCATATTTATGATGGTATAAAATAACTCAACTTGATAGTGATGCAAATTTATCTTTTCTTGAGTACGTTTTGACCTTCCTCGAGTTTTAAAGATATCATCCATCTCTGAACAACTATATCATGTTTTTCACAAAAAGATGTGACATCATCAAGAAAACAAATCCAACCAATTTTCTTAATCATTTGAAGTCATTACTTAGATACTTGAACTAATGTTATGGTATTTACAATATCTTGATCTTTCTTTTGTAATGTTTTCGACAACTCATTTGTGATTCCCAATATGCTTCTCATCAAATGAAGATTGAATACAAACTCAAAAGATTGTAGCAAGTCCAAAAGAACATTTGTCTCCCCTCTTTTTTTATTGTCGACTCAATAACTGCAACTCAAGGTCTTCAAGACATGCCCAATTTCTAATCCGGGCTATTAAAAATAAAGAAAATAATTAGGAAAAAATGCACAAAAAAAAAAAGGAAAAATGCATAAAAATTCAAATAAGGGCAAAATGCACAAAAACAGAAATTAGGGTTAAAAATTAAAATGCACAAAAAATCAAAAATTTATTGGCACGCACCCTAATTTTCATAAAAAACGTGATTAAAACAAATAATTTGTTTATTTAAAAAAAATACATGTCGATATGTTGTAAAAACATCTAGAAAAGTATCTTTTTAGTTGAAATAAATCAATTTTGACAGAGTTTTCTTTGAAAATTGGGCTTCCAACCAGTTAGTAAGAGCATCCTTGTGAGAGCATAACATAATTTAAACTAACTAAACATCCACAACATGCCTCCATCCAAAAATATAATCAACTAAATCCGAGGTGGCAATTAGAGGTCCACGAAGTCCTCCTAAACCCGGATACATCCAACACCAATATATACCACAACTTAATACCTAAAGTCATAATTTTACATTATAGTATCCAAAATAATAATCCCTCTATGGGATGATCGAGTGTACACCATAAATGCCTCAAGACAACCTTTTCAAACACAATGCTTGAGTGTTAACATTCTACATAAGTTCTAAAGGTAAATAAAAAAAAACTCCAAAAGAGATTCTTTCTAGTCCAAGCTCCCACAAGCATTCAATCACTTATACCCCAGGATGCATGCTAGTCTCTGAAAATATTAGTAAGGATGAGCAATCACACGCTCAGTAGGATAATCCTTTTCCCACACATTTACAAAGTTTTAAAAACCAACATTCCACAAATCATACGAATAAGTAATGAAAGTTTTCTATAATTAAATACAGGTACAAGATAATAAGTAAAACATTTATGAAAACCTCTCAACACCTCAACATTAGAAATATACAATGTATAAATTAAAGGCAAACCATCATAACAAATATCATACATGTCTCGCATACGAACAATATAATCAATCACACCAGTTCACGCATGAACCATCCTTGGAGAAACTTTTGGGTCTTGCACCCTAGGCTCTCATCGGCCTTATTTCTTTTCAGGGGGAATGTGTAGGGTACAACTTGTAATGCCACATAGGCCATCACCGAAAATCACTACCATAACCAATCACATTTAGGACTAGTAGCCGCCTGGCAACCCACTCAATAAGCCTCAATCGTTTGCTAACCCTCTGCTTGTCAATATCGAGCATACATTTTTCAAAAATTATTATTTTCTATATCCATAAATCCTTTTGAAAACTCATGTCATAACCTTGACATTTTATCAAAACATATAGTATACTCAAATATCAAAATTTGCATTTTCAAAGAAACACAACCAATTCCAAGAAAATAAGTGATATATATTGTGTAAAAAATCATAGCACACTTAAAAACCCCCCCAAAATTATAGGTTTAATCAAATACCCATCACTAAAATCAAACTAGGGTTTGAAACCACCACACTAAAAATCATTTTTATGCATATAAGTTCACAAATTCATGGCATATTTAACACTAAATCAAGGATTATAATAAGAATTTTGCCATCAACTACATAGTAAGCTAATTAAATAAAATACATAAGATGCACAATGTAAATGCAAGAGAAATGAAAACTCCACCTAAAAATCAAGAATTTCAAGCCAGGTTTCTAGGATTTTCAAACAAAACCCAAGTTTTAGAGACCTTCTTCTTCCCCCTTTCTCTTTCTCTTTGTCTTCTCCATGGGTTCTAAGAGGTTTGGGTGAGAGTAGAATGAAAGAATGGAAGAAAGGGGGCTGAAATCTATGTTTTAAACACACAGTCCCGAAATCTACTGTTCATGGGCTGAAAAAATATATTTTTTCTCCGAAATTACGGTTTTGCATTAAACATTTTATTTGATTCATACGATTACCCTAAGGTTTTTTGACATTCCGGATTCATTTTTAATGTTATTTTAACCTAAAAATATTTAGTTTTATGATTTATCTTAAAACTAAAGTTAATTTACACCGAAACACTAAAATTATTATTTTATCCCTCCAAACCGTTATATGAGCTAAATGGCTATTCCAAGTTTTTTGGAGTTCCGGATTCAATTGTAATGTTATTTTAACCTAAAAAATATTAATATATTTACTTAGTTACCCTTATCAACCTTAAACACCTTCAAAAATTAATTTGACTCAAAAGTCAATATGTTCATGCCTCAACTTACGCAACTATTCCTGTAACAACAATTCAAAGTTTCTCTCATCATTTTAATCATTTTAAAAATACTAGCAAGTTAATATAATTTATATTATATAACACATGGGATCTCACATTTACCAAGACTAATTAATTCAAAATTTTAAAAATAAAAAACTAATTTATTTTTTGTGTGTGTTGTGTGCACAGTGTAGTTTGCACGTGTGTCATGTGCGTGTGTTGATCGATCATAGAGAGAGAGAAAAAAAAGAAATAGAATATATTTACTTTGTCGGTGGTGGCCTTGTCTCAGTGCAAGGAACTGAGTTCTACTCTCTATTTTTCCGTGCGTTCTTTACTCTTTGTTTCTTTTGGTTGGGCAATTGGGAGTGAGTGAAACAGAAAGAAAAAAAAAAGGGAAGATTCTAGATAAGATACTTTTTAGTCAAAGTGGGTCAAAAGTGTTGTTTTTAATGGTGTGGTAGGCCAAAAGTTTGCTTTTTTAAATAAATTTGGGTGGATTGTAATAGG
>CAUOFW020005916.1:0-25655 GCA_963454935.2 Ilex paraguariensis
CAAAGCTGTGCTACAATTACTGCGTTATTCTTTAGGTGTAATCAAATTTTGGTGTCGTTGCCAGGGAGACGGTAAAAAAATTACTAGATAATTTTTCTTTTCAACAGTTGCAAAAAGTAACTTCGTTCCGTCTTTTAGCTTGCTGCATTGTCATTATATTATTATTTTTTTTTTTTATAGTATTTTTATTCTTTTAGTATTTCATTGCCTTGCATGCACAGATATAGAGACGCCTTGGGTAGATTTGCTAGTAGGCCTGTGGTAGAGTTAGAAAAGATTTTTTAAATCTTTTATTTGACAATCCATCGAATCCCGAAAAAATGGGTGAGCACGAAAATCAACCCATTAGAACTCTTCATGATTACCTCCACCCTACACGCACAGCAACACCATCATACACCATGTTTACAGCCAATACTCGCCAACTGGATTTTAAAACAGAGATGATACAGTTACTCCCTAATTTCATGGCTTGGAAAATGAAAATCCATATGTGCACATTAGGGAGTTTGAGAAAGTAATTGCAACTTTTCATAATCAAATTACACTTGATGATGTTGTGAAACTTAAGTTATTTCCTTTCTCTTTGAAGGATAGAGCAAAGAGTTGGCTATATTCGCTGAGACCACGATCTATTGGGTCATGGAGTGAGATGACTCAGGTCTTCTTTAATAAATATTTTCCTCAACATAAGACCAACGCTTTAAAAGACAAATCTCCACCTTTGCACAAAAGGACATTGAGACTCTGTATCAGTCTTGGGAGAGATTTAAGAAGTTGTTGAGTGTGTGTCCTCACCATGGGTATGAGAATTGGCGCTTAGTGAGCTATTTTTATGAGAGACTTACACCTAGAGAGCGTCAATTTATGGAGATGATGTGTAATGGTGAGTTCTTACAAAAAGATCCTGATGAGGCCATAGAATATCTCAATGAGTTTGCTGAAAAAGCTCACACTTGGACTAGACCTAGTGCTACTGAAAGCACAGATAGGTCACAAACTGCAAGAAACCCAAATGGGGGTGAAATTTACCATCTCAAGGAAGAGGATAGCCTAAAGGCTAAGGTTGAGATGCTCACTAGAGAGCTTGATATGTTAAAGACTAAGGACTTAAAGCCAACACATGGTTAATCATGCAGAGTTTTTTGGACCATATTTTGTGTGTGGCACAGTAAATCACCTTGCCCAAGAATGTCTCACACTTGCTTAGATGAGAGAGATGTATGATGAACAATGTAATGCCTTAGGTATGTACAAAAAACCTTTTACACCTTACTCTGATACCTATAATCCGGGGTGGCGCAATCACTCCAATTTTTGCTGAAAGTCTGAAAATCAACCTCCTACACAATCCCCTATCGATCATGCACTTATCATGCACCTTCATCTTCTAGGAGTCCTTTAGAAGACTATTTGCATGCTTTTATTGAGACACAGGGTAAGACTAACCAAAAGTTTGAATTTTTGATTATACAAGTTGTTGAAAAAAACAAAGAGATAAAGAGCTAAGTGTCCAAATTGATGAGCTCTTTGAGTGTGAATGAGCTAGGTAAGTTCCCTTCTCAAGCTCAGTTTGCACCCTATGGCTAACACATGGCGCAAGAGAATTTCAAGGATGTGGCACGAAGTGGTGATTCATTACACATCTCAACAACGAACAAATCAGAGGATGTAGACAAGGATCAAGATAGTAGTGATACCGAGCTGCCCAAGGAACCTGAGGTAATAAAGAGTCTTGTTAAGGTACCATTCCCTCAAGCTTTAAAATCAAGCAAGCGAACTCTGGATCCTAGCAATGAAATCCTAGAGAATTTAAGGCAGGTAAAAATCAATCTTCCTATTTTGCATGTGATTAAACAAGTTCCTACTTATGTAAAAGTTCTCAAGGATTTATGTACAGTTAAGAGGAAGCACCATGTGAAGAAGACAACATTCCTGACAGAGCAAGTTAGTGCTCTAATTGAGCAGCGGATTCCTCCCAAGTACAAGGATCCTGGTTGTCCAACCATTGCGTGCAGCATTGGAAATCATGAGTTTGGACAAGTTTTGTTAGATTTAGGAGCTAGCATGAATCTAATGCCATATTCTATTTATCGGGATTTGTTACAACTTGAAAATAGTTATAAGCTACTGACCTATCGGGATGTGTTACAGTTACAGGAATGTAGTAGTTCTTGTGTTACAATGTTTTTCCAAATTCATGATCAAATGTTGATTGAATCTGGACATAGCAAATTAGATCACAGATACTCTTCCTATGATTATCATTAATCTACAACTGCATGACAATGGAAGATAGAACATAAAATTGTTGACATTTGACTTTATACCTATCTGGTTATGGTTTCACCATTTGTATAGATGATTTAATTTTTAACTGCATCTTGATTTTTTTTTTAAAAAGAATATTTTGTAGATGCCTACACTTCATAAGTAGTTGTCCATACAGCCTGGAATGCTTGTGTTGCACCATAAAATTACGTTTTTGTGTGCCAGCTATGTTATATTTGTTACCTATTCTTTTTTCTTTTTCTAATCGCAACTGAGTCTCCGATAGTAATTTTTTTCTTATGCTCTTGAGAGAGATCAGGAACATGGTGGCAAATATTATAAAATACCTAAACATAATCAATAAGAATATATAAGACATATTTTAATCAACAAAAGGGTTTAGACTTTTATTAGTGGGCATGGTGGTCGTGTTGGTGGAAGGGGTTTTAATGGAGGTGGCAATGGAAGGAGAGGAGGCAAACATGGTGGATCGAGAGGGTACTTGGACCATATTGTTCTACCCAAGCGAGATTTTGAAAATTGGTACCATTTGAGAAGAATTTTTATATTGAGTGACCTTCAATGAAGGCAATGACTAAGCAAGACATTGGCTCTAAGGTTAGGAAGATTACTGCCTCGAGATCATTACCAGATTGGTTTTGTTGAGCTAACACCAATTCAAACTCAAGGTTGCCGATGACTTTAAAGGGTGTGGAAGTGTTGGCATTGCGGAGGCCAATTCTGAAAAGACTCAAGGTCATTTGCTTTGGTTCATCTCATTTCCTCTAATTCATTTAGTGAAAATTAATGTTTTGTTTTAAATTCGATAGCCATTCTTCTATTCTTTTATGTTAGTTCCAAAAGGGCTCTACTTTGAATATCTTTTACTTAATTTTTTTATTTTTACTTTCTAAATTTTGTAGTTCAGCTTCTGACAGAGATAATGCTTTATATGAAAGATAATTTAAAATGATTTTTTTCTAATGAATTCATGAACATTAGTAATGTAAGGCAGATATGGATTTTTGCTAATACTCTCTATATATAAGAGAATGAGTGAACAGGTTTGTAAGAAAATATGTAAATACTAAAGCATATATAGTCGTCTTTGCTTAAAGATAAGAGGTATAATTATGTTTGCCCTTTGACCATATGGAATTCACGTAATGTACAAAATAAAAGCAATTAAAACTCAAATTACAATACAATATCCAATTTACCTTTGATTGATATAATATATGCTCTTATATCTTGTAATTTTGTTGTTTAGAATTAGTGGCCAAAATTTACTAAATGCATAGCCTTGATAAAAGAAGACACAATATTCTATTTTAATGTGCATATAATTTAGAATCGTGCTATTTTTTGACAATCATACACTTATAACAATAAACAAAAAATTTAGTTTGGTGTATTTGACAAACAAGGGAAATCAGCAATTAAAATACATATGTGAATCATGTGATTGCAGTGAGTTTTGTTATTGGTTTTGGAAAATGGTTAAGAATATTTAGAAAAGTTAAGGGTTGATAAAAAAAAAGTAGGATTATATGTAATGCAAACTCATCATGTGAGATCAATTCTTTAAAATGGAACACCTGTGCATCAACTAGTAAGATAAAGTGTTTTGAATCTCCAAAGTTGGGAAAGCACAATGATATGAATTCACTATATACCCATTTAGTGGATTGAATTTATGCTCGTCTTCAATAGGTTTTTGTTTGATTTTGATAACTACTCTTATGACATTCATTGGATTATATTCCTTGAGTTTTAATTTATTCTTTTACCTTATTTAATTTCAGGTATGCCATTGATTTTGTTTATTGGGTTGACATTTGATTCTTATTTATTTTTTGGATTTAGATTGTTTTGGATTGTGCAATAGATGATCAAAGTTGTACACTGACACCATGAACAAGTGACTGAACACAGCCTAAGTCCCTCTCTCTCTCTCTCTCTCTTCAACACACACACAATCCCACACACACATAGTACACATCACATCACACACACATGCACACAAAGCACACAAATACAAATGCCACCCACAATCTTTTTAACAATGCACTATTAGCATTACAATTTATGTAGGATTTGGATGAAATGGTGCACAAATTGAATATAATAAGAACAACTGAGCTTTCTCACTAGAGAGGTACGAATAAGGTAACTTACAAGTTGTTTTTATAAGTTGTGTCGTGTATTAATTTTATTTTTGTAAATAATAGATTGGTGTAAATAATAGATTGTCGTATATTAATTTTATAGTTAATAGTATTATGTTGTTGTGGTGGTCAAATAGTTGTGTTTATGTAGTATTATGATTAATATTATTTTGTTATTGTGAAAGTTGGTAAATAATTGTGTTTAGGCATGACTATGTTGTGGTTATGTAGTGTTATGATTAATATCATTACAGATAAGTGATCATTGATTGAGAGTTGCCGTGCAGTCTTAAAGCATGTTTTGAATAATACTTTTGATGATGATACATAACATAACCACGGGTTGAATAATGGTGATGGTGGGTTTGGGCACTTTGCATAAAAAGTGTGTTCATTAATATACTCATGATCATTAGATTTTTGTTGAGTTGTATACCTTTTGAATTATTGGTTGGATTTGTGTGCTTAGATATATAATTACTAGTAATTACCCGTGCCTGAAGGCCCGATGTAACGAAAAGTTAAATTAAAACTCGAAGGATACTACATTGCCTAAAGACACTTTGCAACTTAAAATAAAGCATCAATTTGAAATAATTTTTACTTCATTTGTTTTAATATAATAAATTGAAATCAAGTTAGTCTCTACTATGTTTCAAAAATTTCGGCATAATTTCCTCCAAAAATAAGAGTCCAAAAAAAATCTAAACATGTCTACAATACTAACAATCATATTTATTTGTATTTATATCGCTCCTAATCATAGCTATGACTTAGCTAGTGGCTGCCCATGCCTAAAGGCACTACGTGACAAACTAAAAACCTAAAATAATTGTCAATGCTTAACAGCCTAATCTTTATATCCTTCCTAAACTACGATAACTCAATCTTTAACTATTCTCCAAAGCATTGATGCCCAAATATCTAACTTATTGCATAATTAAATCCAAAAATATATAACAAACCAAATACAATAAAAATTTATTTTTTTGAAGCCACAAAATTCATTATCGTACATTCCGAACATCAACACAATCCAATTTCAAAAATTGAAACAAACAACTTAATCTTTCCTAAAAAAAAGGAAGAACAAAAAACTAACCACTAAGAAGAAACATTTTAGATATGAATTATACGTGACATAGCTTCATTATAGATTAAAAACACCACGTGAAATTAGAATAAAAATAAATAACAGTTTTACATAATCATAATCAAATAGAAACAACTATTCAACCGTAGTTGTGTCACTTTCAAGATATGAGCTTCCATTGGCTTTTGAAGAGAATCTAGCCCACATCCGTACAGGTCTAGCTGAAGAAGTCTCTGCCGCATAATATTCACAAAGATCTAAAATTCAGTACTCGGTGTCTTTAAGCAAAGAGATCATAATCAATAGTTCTAGCATTATACTATAATAGATTGAAGTAATGCAGTTTTGTACAATGTTTATAAATGGAACACATTACCATATACCCATCAACCTTTAAAAGCAAACCAAAAACTCAAGGTCAAAAATAGTGTTAAGTTCTCTATACACATGGTTACAATTACTATGGTAATTAACTTCATTATTTCACAATGATAATGTTAAGCAATATTTTTTCCAGCCATAATGGTTAGAGAGGCCCCGATAGCCACAAAAATTAGAAAACGGGAATTATTTTGGGAAAAAAAAAATCATACATGCACATCTAATAGAGTTGAACTTCACTTTGACCATTTAGGTTCATTGCACATGTAACAGAGTTGAACTTCAAATGAAGTGAGGAAGAATTGAATCTTCCTTCCTTCCTATTTCTTTACTATCCCTAAAATACATGCTTGAATCTTTTGTTAAATCAATAATCATTATGTTCATTGCACAACAATGTGATAAGACTAAATGCAAATACATACATCATTATCACAATAAAATAGACGACTACAATCTACATTTTAGTTTAGTGCCAAAAATGAAGAGGGGGGGGGGTGGATACATATTCACATTGAGATAAATTTATCTCTTAAAAATGCACATAGAGCAAACTATATGTGAATTCAAAAAGCAATAGCAAAAAACACACATTTACCGAACTTATCTATTGAAAAATCACATACAACAAAACACACATCCACATCTATATAGCAAGATCTGACCATAGAATAAAAAAAATACATAGAGATAGAGAGAACAAAACCTAGTCGCGTAAACCTAGCGCCAAGCCGACCATAGCGTAAGAAGAAAGATTGACTGTGAGATCGCCTTTACTCTTTTGAGCCTCTTTCCTCAAGTCTTCTAGACTCGATCCCTCTAATATCTCCATATTAGCTCATACTAAGTATTGTAGCAAAAAAACCAAAAAACAAATACAAGATGACAGTGGGAAAGATGTCAGTAAAAAAATCATGAGTTTATGCATGAGAAGCAATACAAATAAACAATAAACAATACATAAGCAAATCTATGTACAAATAGCACATTTTATCATAGTTATCAAAATCGTACGATTCAGTTCGATGTAGGTACAAAACAATTCGTATCTTATATACAAATCATTTTTAGAATTGAATCGCATCTGAATCATACTATTTGTATAATTCGATTCGTATAGCACGAATCGCACTATTTAGCCACTTTTTTTTATAACCTAGATTTTTGGGAAAACGATCTCATTTTGGTCGTTAAACAGTAAACCGACATCGTTTTGTTTGCAGGAAAACCCATACCCTATTAAAAACTTAGCTTCTTTACTCACGTATGACATCGTTTAAAGCTCGTCTTGCATTGTCTAAAGTTAAGATCACAGCTAACGCTTTTGCATTATCGGTTAATTTTTGCTCTCAATTCTTTCATAGGTAGTTTGTTAGGTTCTAATTTTTTGTTTCAAAATGTTGGCCTGTATGTTTTCTCCCAATTAATTTTCTTATTTGTTTCTTTTTCATTCATGTTTGTGACCTAATCTATACTAGGTGTCACTATTCTGGTTCTTGAATAGACATGATTCTTTAATGATTTTTTTTTTCAAGTTGTTGAATTTGAAAATGGTTAAACAAAAGATGAAAATGAAACAAAAAGCTAGCATCTTTTCATTTAGGCGACGTGATTATGTCAATTGATTATTTTTAGAATGCAATAATAATGTTCAATATTCAATACTTTGAGTATTTTAAATATGGTGTATTTTTTTTTTTATTTTTGTTCAAATTTTGTATTGAATTTTATAATTCAGGATTCGATACGATTCACGATTCTCAAATTTAAGATTCCAATTCACAATACGAATTGTGATTTGACAACTGTGCATTTTATACCTACCAGTCATGGGAATGAGCGATCCACAAAGTAATCTACCTAATCCCTTCATATAACGCACTACAATCTTCAAAAAAGAAAAGAAAAGAAATCTATCCAATTCATGTCATCAATGCTTCAAGATCACAACTACTGTACACAAAATCAATGTACTCAATACAATATTAAACTTCTCAAACAAATTATTGAAACTAAGGAACACTTAACAATCCCGCTAAGATTCAAACCAAACACAAAATCATGAAAAAATTAAATCATCACAAACAACATTAGTTAAAAGAAAAAAAAAGATCAAATTGTCAGAGTAGTTATGATTTGTCAAGTTACCACACAACCAAAGAACATTTTCATTGTTTTAGTTCACATAATAGGTGTTCACATTGAATTACAAATGGGACGAACTTCAATTGCCTAGAGTTCTGCAAAAAATAATTGAATGAACAATAAGCATCAAAGAAGAATCTCAAAACAACAATCAATTCAACAATAAAATTTTAATCCAAGCATCGAATTTCAAAAGATTCGTAATTAAGCATTTTCAAGGAACCAATTGAAATTCAAATTGACACATGTTTGAAGAATAGAAAATTCCATAATTTTAGCACTGAAAAACACCAAAATAGAAGGGTGGAGACATTGAATTACAAACGTTCAAATGTATATACTTATTTATAAATATGTTTACCAACATTATAATAAGGCAATAAGAACAAAGCCATACTCACAATACAACTATCTTTCTCAACGTTAGAAACTATTTGGTTTCGCCGCCTTGTCCTACATCGGTCTCAAAAAACTTCATTCACTGCACCAAAGAAGCAAGAGTCATCTCATGCTTTCAAAACCCCAAACACACTAAAATATGACAGATGAATCAACGCCTTGCAAAATCTCTACAAATGTAACCAAACATATGATTTCAAGTTGACTAAGAAACAAAATTACATGCATAATTAAGCAGTACATTAGAGAATTTTTAACTTTAAATAGATGTAGTTTGAACTTTTGCCACTCAATAAAGCAATAAATGGAACAATCTATAAACTCTACAAAGTTGATAATTAAGTCCACAGGAAAAGATGTACCAAAAAAAAAGAGATTTGCTAAACTGGAAAAAAAAATAAAAAAAGATAGCTTCGCTCCTTGTAATGAGCAAGTAACTGAGAACAAAAAATCTTAAAAGGCAATACAAAATCAAATTCCATACCCACAATCCACCCACATAAACACTTAATTTTAGTTTAACCCAATTTCATGAAATTAACACCTAATTTCATACCATTAACAAAATCCTAACATTCAATTAGATCAAAACACACGTTAACATAAACAAATGGAACACAAAAAAATGGAACTAATTTGAAAAGGAAAATTGGGAAAACAAAGCTAAGAGGATTCCTTTTGTGATAGGGGTTCTTTCAGCATCAACTCAGAGCCACACAAAACAAAAAGTTACAATAAAACTTAAGGACATAATCAAAAGTTAATTGAGAAAATTTCTTAAACCCGTAAACTTTTATAGATTTCAAACAAAATAGATCACATTCAAAGTGGTATGACACTAAAAATAAATAACCTAGCTATTCTCAAAATAAATAAAATATTACCTCACATCATGAGAGTGTCAAGTGGACGTGATCGCCGCTTGAGTTCAACCATAGCAAACATTTCCTTCAATTCGCGTCAAATTGAACCTAATGGCAATAGAAACACATGTTTATCAGAAAAATCGACCCATCATTCCACAGAAGAGTTGGAAATTAACCAACCTTTATATACCAATGAAGCAATAACATTCAAACCAATTTAACATTCAAAACACCCAAACTATAACAATCAAACTATAACATTCAAGTTATAACAAAACTTATCAAACTAATTTGAAAAAACACTCAAATGAACACCAAAATTATCAAATCAATTTGTGTGTTATTTTGATGTTGTGTGTATGTAGCAATAGCAACAATATAATACATTCAGTGTAATCCACCACGTGCAACTTTGTGAAAGCAAAATTTATGTCCGTAGAGGGTAGTACATCTACGGAATTTTGTGGCAACAATTTAACCAATTACTTTCCTATAGAAATAAATGCATCACCATGTCCTCTAAAGGGGTAGTATAAAGAAGAATTTTGTAGCACCAATTTAACCAAAGCAAATTTGATGGTAGGGATTATTTATTAGGTGTGGGTACACTAAACACATTATTTATTAGGTACGGGTTCAATACATCAATCTACTAGTAAAGTGAAAAAAAAAGAACTAAATCCAATATCTAAGACACTAAGCATACAATCAAACATATTACGCCAGCCACCCATTGGCAGAGTTAATATTAAAAAATGCAATCAAACATAAGCAACGCATCCACCCAAGAACACAATTTAAGATTGTCAAGCCATATGGTGAAAATGAATTTAACTACAACATCATTTCTCTATCAAACTCCACCGTTCAAATACTACAATACTACTTTAATATGATGAATATCAGAAAATGTTAATTGGTCCCATGAAAATATTTTTAATCCAAGCAACAATTTAATCAAAACATCCAAAAAAACAAAAACATTCTAGAGCATCCAAATTCCAATTGAAAATTGCCAACTTGATATCTCATCAAAAGTATGCATATTAATATGCTGAAACACGTCTATGAACCTATCAATTTCATTAGGCTATTCATATTAAACAAAAATTCACAGGAGTTCAAATTAAATATAAAATTCATATTCAAAACCACAAATAATATGTACATCACCAATGCAGAAAAAATACTCAAAAAATCAAGCCAAAACTCTCACTTCAAAGCACCAAGGTGGAGTAGCTATATAACCCCAGATTGACTCTCAGTATGGAGGAGGCAAACCTGAAAATTATGGAAGAATCATAAATTTTAAAAAGCACAAATAAAAGTAGAAACGTATTAGAGTAAAGAAATTGACAACTTCCGACCACTACAGAATGTGTTTGGTTGCTTCATTTACAAAAACTTTTTTAAATGATGGTGTCCTTTAATTCTAAATAAACAAAAAAACTCCATACTAAAAGCTAGATCAAACTTCATAGATAAATTCAATCTTACACAATTAAAAAAATTTATCACTCAAGAGGTTGTCCAATTTTTAGGCATTTCAACAAACATATTATGTGCAATATACCAAGCTTAAAAATAGTTATTCACCAACTACCGCAACATGATAGTAAATCCAAAAATCACAAGCGAACAATACTTATAATAATATAATTGCGAATCGACAAATAAGGATGTCTGTTGTTCAACTAATCCAACTGAATTCAGGCCAAAAATGTAAATTTAAATCTACATTAATCATAGAAAGATCTAAATTGAAAAAGGGATGAAAATAGTCATACAGAGATCGCACCACATTACTTAACATAAAATCCAACAAACTTCAGCATTTATGCATAAATTTGATAGAATTCATTATGTTCAAACGCAAGTTCTAACATAAGTTCAAAAGCATATTGTCAGCATTTACACAATAACTCTACAGCACTCAAAGCATAAGTAACTTAATTATAGAGACCAAAAGCATGACCAGTCAAATGCCATAGAAGCTGAATGAATTAACCACAATATCAACAATGGTAAACCAACACTAAAGCACCCACAACATCACCAACACCCTCTAGGTGTTACCATCAGGACAGTCACTTCCAGTACCACAACTAAAATGAATCCATTAGAGTCTATTTGCCAACATTTTACGATGTCCACACGACCTCGAACAACCTATCCAATCAAAAAAAGAATCCCATTAATAGAAACACTTGAAGGACTTCAATAAGACCATTAACCCATTACTTTATATTTTTTTTTCCCATTTCTCATTACAAAGAACTATTACTAATACGATCAAAATAAAATTCAATTACAAACCTGGCAACTTGCAAAATGTAATAGCAAGAGAGAACTATTTTATGTATTGTATTGAACATATTGAAAGGAAAGTTAAATGAAATATGAACAACATACCATACATTTTATCTGTGGAACATCAGCCATCAAGTGGACCACTTCCTCAAAAATTGAACTATGAAAATCAAGTACCAAAATGTGAACACTATGAAAATATCATGTGGAGCCCCAATTTCTCTCATGACACACACACGATAAATCAATACACTTTTGGTACTTGATGGAAGAACATAGTGAGTCAATTTGTCGAATCAAAGACTCCTTAGATCTCTGAGAAATTTCGTCGACCATGTGGTGGGTGTGGTTTGTGAAAGGTGACCTTCTTTGGGGTGTGGCGTTGGTTGTTCTAGTTTGGGGAAAGAGAAAATTTCTTAGATTGTTTTATGTGTTGTGTGTGTTTTGTGTGTCTCTTCGCGTGGGTGTATTCAAATGTGTGTGTATGTGCGTTGTGTGTGTCTGTGTTCGATTATGTATGTGTGTGTGTGAGAGAGAGGGAGAGACAGAGAGAGAGGAAGATACCTAGCAAATGAGCAACTGGGTTGGGCGAGATCGACTGCTGAAGCCATAGGGAGAGAGAAAGAGAGAGGACGCTTGAGGAGGCGTGTGAGTTGCAAAAGTTGGGTGGGATTTGGGTTTTGATTGGGATGAATTGTGAGCCATTGGATTTAATTGGATGAGCTTAGATGAAATATGAACCGTTTACCTATATTTTAATTAAATCCTAACCATTCTTCTACTTTTCTAAATTAATAGAGGTGATTTCAATTTGGAAGATTCAAAAATACCCTCTATCTTATTGTTATAGATTACAACCATCCCAATAATATAAACACTGGTGATGAATGGTAAGATACAAAAAATATCAATTTGGTATACAAAAAACATCAATTTGTTAGTTCTTTAACTTGTAAACACAATTTTCATAACCAAACTACATCGTAACACACATTCGATACTACAGAGACGAAAAGAAACACACAAATGAAATAAAAAATACAATGTTATTTCTTAAAGTGCCCAAACCCATAACCAAAATCCAATTTTCTTCCTCAACATCGCACATTAACACTTCATGTCACCAACTACAGAAAGCACACAAAGAAATTGTATAATTTTGATAAACATAATATATTCCACCTTAATTGGTATACCAAGTTCACAAAACCTACTGAAAAAATCTTCCTTTTTAGTCCTAATTAACACTTCCCAAGTCAAACGACAACATAAGCTAATTCACACTTTGAAAGGCTCTATGAAACACAAAAATTCATACATTCGAAAAAAAATTAAGCATGTGTTTTGAAACTATAGGCATGCATTTTAAATTGTTTCCACATAAAACATGCCAAACTTTGTACATCCATGAAGCATGCATTTTAAAACTATATGCATCTGAATAAAAGCTCTTGGTAGTACCATTGAAAAATTTTCCATGTCTTTTGTTAAGTAAGAAAAGCTTTATTCCACCATCCAAGTAAACATATCAAACAAACTCGACTCAAAGTACAATAATTAGTCTTATTGTTTTAAAAATCCAGCAAAAAAATCAAGCACAGACATATATTAAGTAAGAAAAGCTTTATTCTTCCGTCAAAGTAAACTTATCAAACAAACTCAACTCAAAGTACAATAATTAGTCTTATTAACTTTAAAAATCGAGCAAAAAAATCAAGCACAAACATATATTTGCTTGTGATTTTTAAAAGCATGCTTCATGGGTGCCTATTTTTAAAAAAAAATCATAAGCACAACATTTTTGGAACTTAATATTTTCAACCGGACACACACATACACAGACATATCCAGTACTTTATGCAATAATCTGTTGAAAAAAAATAAAAATAATCCATGATCTCGAAAGAGTAAAAGAAATGGACAAAAAGTAATCCATCATTTCTATAGGAAAGAAATGAATGAAATGGGGGTTATTGTAAGCCTGAGGCTTTAATGTCATCTACATGCTTCCTTATTTTAATTTCAAAAAACACGAACAACCTATGAATATTTCAAACCACAACAAACTCAATGAAATCTTTCTCATTTATAAGGTAAATGAGTTTCAAAATTGTTCACAAACAAAGAAAAAAGGTAGACAAAACTAACCTATGATAAACTGCAAGGAAAATTCGTTGGTTAAACTAAACCAAGGAAAATTATGTACTTCACACTGCAGGTCAAATTCGTTACTAACCATCATTATGCTCATGTACGACAATAACATTTATCAATTCTTAATGTACACACGTAGAATATAGTGCCCCTTCCATCTTTTCTAATTTAAACCCGTGCATGTAGGAAAGGGACCCTGAGACCACATCTCAAACTGGCACTTTGTCCTGCAAGCCTAATGAAGCCATGAAGTATGTTGGTTGTCCTCAATTAGAAACAACCATTAGCATTCCTTAGCTCCTCACCATCCTCTCACCCTATGTTAAATAACCTTCAATATAGTTTCTCAGCTTTTAAGATTTGCATCTATAGATCAATCAAAAGAATTGCATATCAAGAGTGATAATAAGAAAGAAAAAAAGGGTAACTTTATTGCTCACCTTATACATGCTAAATACTGCTTCATTCCAACTTGTTTTCAATAGTTTCCTGTATCCATCAGGATTGAGAAGCCATATAAAATCTACACCGCAGGTATTTCCCCGATGATTAGGATGGCTAACCCACTGTGTGAACAAACAAAACATGAGAAACCAATATAAGTTACTACATCATTTCATCAGAAGTAATTGAGATTATCAACTAAACGTGTAGTGACCTTGTGCGCATCTGCATCAGTGTACTGATGAGCAGTATCATATGATGACACAAACCCTTGAGATCTAAGGAATTTGTAAACATGACCTCGTTTGCTCCCATTCAAGTCACTGAAAGGGGAAAAGAAATTTGTCATATCAAAAATACTTGGTAGTTTGTAAGACCACTCAGACAAGAATACAAATACTCAAAACTTACATGCACAATATAATGGGCAATGGATTAAGCTTATTTTCCTTCTGACATGGATTAGCATTCCTTAGCTCCTCACCATCCTCTCACCCTATGTTAAATAACCTTCAATATAGTTTCTTAGCTTTTAAGATTTGCATCTATAGATCAATCAAAAGAATTGCTTATCAAGAGTGTTAATAAGAAAGAAAAAAAGGGTAACTTTATTGCTCACCTTATACATGCTAAATACTGCTTCATTCCAACTTATTTTCAATAGTTTCCTGTATCCATCAGGATTGAGAAGCCATATAAAATCTACACCGCAGGTATTTCCCTGATGATTAGGATGGCAAACCCACTGTGTGAACAAACAAAACATGAGAAACCAATATAAGTTACTACATCATTTTCATCAGAAGTAATTGAGATTATCAACTAAACGTGAAGTAGTGACCTTGTGCGCATCTGCATCAGTGTACTGATGAGCAGTATCATATGATGACACAAACCCTTGAGATCTAAGGAATTTGTAAACATGACCTCGTTTGCTCCCATTCAAGTCACTGAAAGGGGAAAAGAAATTTGTCATATCAAAAATACTTGGTAGTTTGTAAGACCACTCAGACAGGAATACAATTACTCAGAACTTACATGGACAATATAATGGGCAATGGATTAAGCTTATTTTCCTTCTGACATGGATTAGCATTCCTTAGCTCCTCACCATCCTCTCACCCTATGTTAAATAACCTTCAATATAGTTACTCAGCTTTTAAGATTTGCATCTATAGATCAATCAAAAGAATTGCATATCAAGAGTGATAATAAGAAAGAAAAAAAGGGTAACTTTATTGCTCACCTTATACATGCTAAATACTGCTTCATTCCAACTTGTTTTCAATAGTTTCCTGTATCCATCAGGATTGAGAAGCCATATAAAATCTACACCGCAGGTATTTCCCTGATTAGGATGGCTAACCCACTGTGTGAACAAACAAAACATGAGAAACCAATATAAGTTACTACATCATTTTCATCAGAAGTAATTGAGATTATCAACTAAACGTGAAGTAGTGACCTTGTGCGCATCTGCATCAGTGTACTGATGAGCAGTATCATATGATGACACAAACCCTTGAGATCTAAGGAATTTGTAAACATGACCTTGTTTGCTCCCATTCAAGTCACTGAAAGGGGAAAAGAAATTTGTCATATCAAAAATACTTGGTAGTTTGTAAGACCACTCAGACAGGAATACAATTACTCAGAACTTACATGCACAATATAATGGGCAATGGATTAAGCTTATTTTCCTTCTGATATGACTCGACATGCTGCAAGATTTTGTAGACCTATTAGAAGACACACAAAATACAGATTAAGAATAGGAACACCGAATATTATGAAAATGAAGTGAGATGCATACAAACCAACAGTTTGACAAAATAGTTTATCTACCTGATGCAATCGTTCCAGACAATAACTTGAATCATGAGGAAATAATAAATGGGTGTTCACTATATGAATTTCTTGCCGAACATTGTTGCTATGATATTGTGTTTAGGGTGCGACTAATTCAACATATAATAGCTGAGCAACACGATCTGTTTTAATTTAAACCACAAACTAAACAAAAATAAAGCAACTATTCCACTAATATATTGAATAGACCAATTAACCATGAACAATGTATATAATGGGGAAAAAATAATAAACAATTGTGAAAAACAGGGATAGAGGAGAGAATTTTGTGTGTGTGTGTCTCGTGTTTGTGTTGGGTGATGAAGACAGCGAAAGGGATACGAAGACGGCCAGAGAATGACAGAGACAAATCACCACCAAACTCGGACTTAAAAGGAAAAAGAATTTTATTGGTAAATATTTCTCTATGGCATTTTAACAAACACTTCATGTGCCATTGATTGGAGCTGTGGGGAAGGGGTGTGGTCATGCTGGTAACCAAAGATGGAAGAGAAAGAGGGGAAAAGAGAAAGAGAGGGAGGGAGGGACAAAGGGAGAGATACCTGAAGAGTGAGAATCGTCATTGCTGGCGGCGTGAGAGTGAGAGAGGAACAGAGCTGTGGTGGGTCGCTGTTTGGACAAACAGAGAAGAGAGAAAGATAGATCAGTGAGAGGGGTTAACGGTCGGGTGAGAAGGGAGGGGAGAGAGGAGTGAAATTTGGGGAAGAGTGCTTGACAGAGATGGATTTGTGGGAAACGTCTAGGATGATTTTGGGGGGAAATGAGAGGTTGTTGGTGGCCGTCGGATGAATTAATTTGAGACTGTTGGATGTGGCAGTTGTCATGTTTTATTAGAATAAAACTACCTATTGAAATAAAACTAAAAAATCAAAAAAGGGTCTAAGTCATTCTTAACATAACATGAATTTACAACTAAATTTCATGTTTTATTATTTTATTTATTTAAATAAAATTAAAAATAAAAATTTAATTTTTTTTTAAAAAAAAATAGTTAGTATACAATTATAATATCTATTAAAATAAAACTAAAAAATTAAATAAGGGGTCAAATTGTAAGGAACACAATATCTTTTAGATTCAATATGGATAATTTGGTATTTTAATTTGGTCGTTTAAACGACCAAATTAAATTTTAATAAATAATATAATTGTATATTAATTATAATTTTTTTAAGAAAAATTTAAATTTAAATTTTTTATTTTATTTTAATATATGACATAATAGAACATGAATTTTAATTGTAAAATTTAAAATATTTAATATTCTATCTTTGATTGAAATATTTTTGGTCTAAATATAACATTATAAACTTAAGGGGGTCTAAGTAATATATGTTTACCAACTTTAGAGAGTCTGAATGTAATTTATTAATTAATATATTTATGACAGGGGGTCTAGGTGTTTCGCACGTAGGAACTTTAAAGGGTCTGAGTGTAATACTTCAAATATCAGGGATCTGAGTGATTAAGTGACAAATCTCAAGGAGTGTGAGTGTAATTCTCCCAAAAAGATATTTGGGTGATGTGTGTGTGTGTGTGTGTTTTTAAAGTGGGCGAGAGGATGGATTTGGGTGGGTTAGATCGTGAGCCATTAGATTAGATATAAGTAGATGGGTTTAGAAGAGATCTGAATCATTTATTTAAACTTTAATTAAATTTTAATCGTTGTTCTGCTTTTATAAATTGGGGGAGTTGATTTCAATTGAAATTTTTTTAATTTGTCTCTATCTTATTAATATAGATGTGTGTGGTTGTTTTTGTATTGCGTATAAAGTTTAACTTAATTTTACTATTGTTATTATGCTTTGGTTCTAGTAGTTGATTCGAGTTATATTTTCTTTAAGTACTTGATTGTACCAATAATTGACTTTTTAACACAATCAAAATTGTGTTTTCCTATTTTTAGGAAAAATTGTCAAACTTTATCAAAATTGTGTAAAAGAACAAAAAAAGTTTTGATTAACTATTGTCGATTTTTTTATTCAGCATAATATAATGTCTTTACAAGAATATTCATATTGGTAATACTTGGTTGAGCATGTATACAAAGTGTGGGTGTGTTAAGGATGCAATTTAGGTTCAACTTAGTGCGTGTTCATGTTCAATGTTTGATTTTTTCAAGTCCACAACAATGTTTGATTTTTTTGTAAATTATATAGTACTTTTAGAGACAGGTTATCCCTATCTATAATAATACGATGCAACCCATATTAAATCAGTTAGAACTTAGAAATACATAGACGCCACTACTCAAAAAAGAATGTGTGCATGCACTCCTTGATGTTTATGACCAACCAACTAGATTGAGAATTAACGACGATGTAAAATATTTTTTTTCTTCTTTGATTGTGTTTAAGATTAATGTTTACTTTTTTTTTTTTGAATTACATCGTGCCTTTAGATGCGGGGTTAAAGTTTAGACATTTGTGTGGTGGTAAATCCTAGCTCCAAAGAAGATGAAGTTGAAGGAACTTGTTTCTCTCTTTGTGCATGTGTGCTTTGTGTGTGCAATTTGCATGTATTTTGTTTGTTCCGTGTTTAGTTCAGCAAACTAATTACACATGGTTATGAGAATATGTTTGGTTTGATGTGAATTGACGATTGGGTATGTAATTGAGTTGTGATGAATGATAATTGTGTAGTGGTACGAGGCATTATGATGATTGAATTATAAATTGTGAGTTCTGTAAACAAATTGAAATTTTCTTAACATCCTATTTTTAGAGAAAGTTTTGCTGAAATTCTACAAAATTAGTGGTGATTAAATTGATTTCAATTTATTAAATTGAAGCAAATGATGTAAAAATTATTTCAAAATGACAATTTCTTTTATGTTGTAAAGTGCCTTTAGGCACGGTAGTATTCTTCAAGTTTTAATTCAATTTTTGCCGACCCTCCTCTTCTTCTTCCTTTGTGCTTGTGGTTTCACAACGCAAACACCAACTCTAAACCCTACCACCACCACCACCGCCACCACCACAAATAGGCTGCTACTCACAAGAAGGTTGTAGTAAGTCCAGTAACAGAACCAATGCCTATTAACACAGATACGTATTTCAGATATATTCCGAATTTTTTTAAAGGTACTGTGTATACAATATAAACAAGAGGGCTTCCCATTAGGCATAATAGGAAATTCCACTGAAATACCATGTTGACAACAACAAAAGATTAAAAACAAAATGATCTAAACCAATGGAATAATGTATAGACTGCACTGTCCATATACAAATTCATCTACCCACAAAGTACCTGTGGTCTTGTAGATTCTTCAGCCGAATCAGCAATTGCAGCAAATCCAACATATGCAAAAAATACCGCAGTTGCTCTGACTGTGGTGGATGTATGAGAGAGAAAACCATTTGGGGCAAAAGGTAAGAAAACTAACACATCAACCTTTGAAAAGCTCGGACTGTGGTGGTTGTGAGAGAGAGAGACTCGGAGGATTAGGGTCAGGGTGGTAGAGCGATAGTGGGCGGGTTTTAAGGTTAGTATTTGGGTGGTGCCACCAGAACAAGAAAGAAAGAAGATGGGGAAAAGGTGCACAATGAGAGTGGCCAGCCACTGCCACTCCAATGGACCCAAAAGGTCTCTCTTTAATCCATTCAAACTGTATTGAACCAGAGATTGGAATAGGAAATTGGGCATGTATAATCTTTAAACCGTGAAGTAATGCCCAAATGGGTAACTTCACTTTGAGCAAGCTTTGCTGGCCACTTTTTTTTTTTTTATTTCTTCAAAATGCTAATAGTCCTTCTCTTTGGAAGATAAATTTTTCATATTAACCAAGATGCATCAAATTGAGAGAGAGAAAGAGAGAGAGAGTGACTGGGTGACTGCTAAATGAATAATCATCCTTCATACAAGTCCAAAAAGGTTTTCACCCTTCACTCTAAAATGACACCTTTAATTGACAAATTTGATGAATCCACCTATTTATCACTCGAAATAAATAAGGGTAAGTTGTGTCAATCATGTTGAACAATCTAAAGAAATACAAGAGATAAGAAAAGAGGAAATTAGGATTTTATTGATACTGTATAATTCAAATGAAAACAAGGAAGTACTTTAACTTAAATACAAAGAGACTATATATAAGCTAAACAAAGCAGGGAAAGTAAAGGACTATTCTATCCTTAATAAAAAAAAATAACCCTATATTTCTTAACAAATCATACATTAAATAAGCATTCATGTTTAGAATTATGAGACCTAATGATACAAGGGTTGTATAACCACTCTATTATCATTGACAATGTAACCTAATGCTGCATAGTTGACTTAATGGGAAGACCAAAAACGAAAATCATTCTCATGATTTGCAAGTTATCGACCCTCCATGATTGTGACAATAAGATTGTTGATAGAACCTTATTTTTGACTCTGATGAAAAGACTGTGCTCCTGAATAAACATGTCTTTCGGTAAATGCAAGTTGTTTTGGGGAAGGAAGATCAGCAATTTCACTACCAATCATCGAAAACACAGTCAACACATTTGGCCTCTCTTTTGCAAATTCTTGGATGCATAATAGTCCTACATGTATATATCTCAATATTTCCATTCTAAAGCATGGATCAGACATCATTGGATCTACTATAGCACCAACGTTATCTTCATTCCACAATTTCCATGTCTGAGCACATTAAGATGAGAATCTAGTGTTGGATTTGGAACATTCAATATCAACCGGAAAGGTAAGGCCTTTAAAGATTTGTCTTAGTAAATAAAATGAACTTACAAATCTTAGAAGGCTAAAAGAGTGCTCATCATCGTAAAAGCTGGTGTTTCTTCTCCCTGATATAATCTCTAATATCAACACTCTAAAACTGTAGACATCAGACTTTTCTGAAAATATTCCTATCAATGCATATTCGGGTGCCATATAGGCACTGCATTAAAATTTTTTTTAGCATAAATAGTATATCATGAAGCAGTTTTGACAAAGAGATGTCTACTTACTATGTTCCAACAACCCTTCTAGTAATGGCTTGATCTTGGTTGCCTTCAAAAATCCTTGCCATGCCAAAATCTGAAATCTTTGGGTTTAGCTATTCATCCAGCAAAATGTTACTTGGTTTCAAATCTCTATGAATAATTCTTAATCTAGAATCTCTATGAAGGTAAAGTAGGCCACGATCAATCCCTTCAATGATGTTGACACGTTAAGTTCCATTTTTGGAAGAAGTGTGAAAAGGTTGTAAGTTGAAGGAAATTGAAGGCCAAATGCCTATTATCTTCTGAATGCAATGAAGCAATAGTAATGCATAAGCAATGACTTAGGAAGTACAATTGATTTTCAACTAACCGAAAAGAAATGCATCCAAGCCTCCATTTTCATGTATTCATATATCAACATCTTTTCTTCTCCTCTATGCTGCAGCCAAGAAGTTGAACAAGGTTGCGATGCTGGAGTTTAGAAATCACCACAACTTCATTCATAAACTCCTCTAGACCTTGTCCAGAAAATCTTGGAAGTCTTTTCAAGGCTATTTCTTGCCCATCTGGCATTATTCCATGAAAATAATAGTCATCAATTTTGTTTCTATTTACATATATCTTTTTCAAGCGTTTTGTTTTATTAATTTTCTAATCTTGAACCAACAGTCTTTGCCATAGAAGAGCCACATTTTTTCTGAGAACTGGGAGGCAAAGACACTCAAGGTTTACCCCCTTATGGTTTGGGCCTATAGCACTTCACCCCCTCATGGTATGAAACTGAGCACCATAACCACCATATGTTGTTTTTTGAATTAATCTGCTACCAATTAAAGCATTAAAGCAGACCACTAAAGAAGATGTTTTTCCAACACAATCACCTGATTTTTGGAGTAACATTTTGTATAGAAAATGATCCTCAAGAGCTTGTGGCCTGAGTTACAACAATATACGTGAAAATAAACTACAAAACAGTCCAGATATCATTATATGCTTAACAACCACCAACAAGGCAATTCGTCTGTAACAACACAGAATTTTCCAACCCATATCCGCCAATGCATTATGATTAAATGTAAGCTAATGACGAGTAGCTGACTTATGTAGTCCACAACCTTGTGGATCAAAATTATCTAGGCTAGATCAAAAAATTCATATGTTGCAAGGCAACTTAAATCGAATTACACAGGTATGTACATAGAAGAAATAACAAAAATTGAAAGTAATTATCATGATTTCCCTTTTATCGGCCTTCAGCAATTGTGATAGTGAGACCATTGAGAGAATGGTGTTTTTGACTTTCATGAGAGGACTGTCTCCCTGGAGAAATACTTCTTTCAGTAAATGCAGGTTGTTTTGGGGAAGGGAGATCTACAATTTCACTACTAAGCATTGATAGAACAGTCCAAACATTTGGCCTATCTTTTGCAAATTCTTGCACGCATAATAGTCCTACATGTATATATCTCAATATCTCCATTTTGAAGGGCGGATCAGATATCATTGGATCTACAAGAGCACCAACCTTATCTTCATTCCACAATTTCCATGCCTGAGCACATTAAGATGAGAATCTAGTGTTGGATTTGGAACATTCAATATCAACTAGAAAGGTAAGGCCTGTAAAGATTTGTCTTAGTAAATAATATGAACTTACAAATCTTAGAAGGCTAAGAGAGTGCTCATCATCATAAAAGCTGGTGTTCCTTCTCCCAGATATAATCTCTAATATTAACACTCCGAAGCTGTAGACATCAGACTTTTCTGAAAATCTTCCCACCATTGCATATTCAGGGGCCATATATCCGCTATGTATATCAATTTACCAGAGAAAGTAAAAGAATTGTAATGAAGTTGAATTATTGCATGAGAAGAAAGTTCATCACATGGAGAAGATTCATATACATACTATGTTCCGACAACCCTTCGAGTATTGGCTTGATCTTGGTTGCCACCAAAAATCTTTGCCATGCCAAAATCTGAAATCTTTGGGTTTAGCTCTTCATCCAACAAAATGTTACTCGGTTTTAAGTCTCTATGAATAATTCTTAATCTGGAATCTCTATGAAGGTAAAGCAGGCCACGACCAATCCCTTTGATGATGTTGACGCGTTTACCCCAGTCTAGGGGTTCTTGTTTCAACGAATCTGAGACGTTTGTTTTTGAAAGGACAAGTATGAAAAGTTTGTAAGTTGTAAGGAAATTGATGTTGAGAAGACTGTCATCTTCTTAATGCAAGGAAGTCAATAGTAAATTAGAAGCACTGACTTAACGACTATAGGGGATTATAACTGACCGAAAAGAAATGCATCCAAACTTCCATTTGGCATGTATTCATAGATCAACATCTTTTCTTCTCCTTCTATGCAGCAGCCAAGGAGCCGAACAAGATTGCGATGCTGAAGTTTAGAAATCACCTCAACTTCATTCATACACTCTTGTAACCCTTGTCCAGAGGATCTGAGAGCCTTTTCACAGCTATTTCTTGTCCATCCAGAAGTTTTCCCTGAAAATAAGCATCAAATCAGTTGCATATGGTTCAGTATCCCATGAAGCCCCAGATAAACAACCATTACCTTGTACACTGGACCAAAACCACCCTGCCCAAGCTTATTAGCACCATGAAAGTTGTCAGTTGCTTTTGCCAAATTCTCAAAACTAAATAATGGCAGCTCTTCAAGTTTTATTAGGTGGGTCTTATCTCGAAGCATGCTTTCAGTAGGATCATCTGGATGTGCTTCAGGTTTTTGCTTCCTTCCTGTTGCAGGAACCTAACTATATGTAATTTTGTCCAAGAATCAGTATATGCAAGTACTTCTGAGCTAACTCCGAGTAACATACTACCTCTTAGCTTGGCTATCCACCTCCAAGAAATGTAGGTGCAGATGGCAATGGCAACCGACCCAATGCTAATGATAACTGCCAGTTTTACTTTGATGTTTTTTCCTTCATCTGTAAAACAGAACAAATTCAAGGGTTCAGCTAAATTGGACAAAAGAAAAGAAGTTGAATTTAGCTGAATTCAAGGTTTTGAGCTTCAAGTTACATATCTGGAGTAGTTTATTGAACAGATTTAGGGCTAAAGTTCAAGAAATATGCTGCAACTCAAATCAATCGCATAACTCGTCAGGGTAGCTCAAATGGGATTATTACAGGAGCTATTATTTAGGAGGTCCCAAATGTAACTCTAACATTAGAGGCCTGGTTTCCCCAATACACACGATTGGGATTGAGTGAACGCATCTGAAGTTTATACCGGAAATACGAGTCCATGGGACACGTGGCTGGGACGGTAGTCAGTTGTCAAAAAACACAGTTCCACATATTCATTAAACACAGAGAAAAAGAGGATAAGTATAGGAGCATCATTCACTACAAGATGATAGAGAAGACAAAATGTATTACCAAGCTCTGAATATGCCACTCGAATGTAAAGATCCACCGCACCTCTGGGGAGTTTCTGAATGTCCAGTAGACTTCCTCCATTGCATACATCCAATGCCTGTGTAATATGAATAAGCTATACATGAACAAATATTCAAGCATAGGCTTCCACAATCGTCTTCCGCAGCAAAATGGCAATTCCGCTAAGTCTGGCACTTTCATGGCCTGAAGCTTCAAAAATCCATCCTCTTTGCCCACTTCATTGACAGTTTTGTTTCGTTCACATTGCAATGTTGTCTTTCTTATGCATCCACTAGACCAATTTCCTTGACTCCATTCATCCATATGTTTTGGCCCCAAATCCCTTAAAGGTACAAATTGGTGACTCCAGTGAATTACAGATTCCAATGGTCCACACTTGCCATAAACATCACACTCATGTTCTATAGCCGACCATGCCACTTCCCACTCTTCCTTTCCAACTAAACACCAATTCTTCTGTAGATCTCCTTCAGAATTCAAGAGCAGGTAAATATAAATAGGACAAATCAGTTGATAGGTATAAGAGCTAGAGAAACGGTTCCTTCTTGTGTCATCTACAAGAGTAAATCCAGCGAGATATGAAGAATCCATCGTTGGAATTCCAATAAAATTCTGACCATTCCAAGGACCACTACGCCAGTATGGACGGCCACCATTCCAAACAAAAGTTGTGGGATGTTCAAAGGCTTGACCCAACGGAGAAGCTTCCAATCGATGGATCCGAAGGACTTTTCCATGATGTTAGCCGAGTACTCTCTCCTGTCTTTGCATCAGTACCAATTCTCATCTTCTGCAAGATGAGTCTGAAGGCTTTTGAAAACTTTTCCCATATGATCCGTTCACCGGAATTGTCTCGCAAGACTAGGCTCCCGGTATCCAAAAGCTGTGCACTTGAATTTGCCGCAGGATTTGAAACATTTGATGACCCAATGAGATCTCCTTCTGTCCATTCAAGATTACAAGATTACCGTCCTCCGATATTGTCACAATACCGGAAGAATCATTTAGTGGCTTGTTTCTATTAGCTACCCATACCGGAGTCACTACAGAGACGTTGTACAAGATACCAACATAACGATTTGTAGAATTCACAGGAGTAAAGAATCCCAGCTTGAAGATCTGGCCAATGGAGACGATATTTTTTCAGAGTCTTTGATGGATTGTGTGGATGTAATGATGTCTGTGGAAGTGC
>CAUOFW020005917.1:0-25654 GCA_963454935.2 Ilex paraguariensis
AGGATATAATTTTATCCACATAGGTCTTGCCAAGTGGCCATTAGCCTCTTATTACCAAGGCAGAAATTGCTGCTTGTTCGCACTCGAGATGCAAGTTTCTGGATTGGGAACCCAGTGTCCTTGGGAATCATGGGACAGGACTCCACCGGGTCCAGTCTACTTTAACTGTTTTCCTGACTTCACCCTTGATCTCCATTGCCCTAATACACATATGGCACTAACTCTTGGTATCCGTCTCACAGGCGATATTACCAGTTTTAGTAAAAAACTAGTTCCATAGTACTTATTTACAGGATTTATTACAAGTGTATTCGTACCAATCTAAATGTACAATGCCTTGACCCAAGTCCTAAAGGAAGTACTATGTTAATACAAGCCAGTTCTGCACAGACCCACATCCAAATCCCAAAGCAGATACTTTGGAAAGATGTGACCTTACCAGAGTCTTGGACCATGCAGAATGAAAATTTTGATAAAGAATCTAGTACCGAGTCAACAACAACTGATCTGGAGACTATCAGACAGCTCCCTGATGGATCGGTTAAAATATCATTTGATTCTGCCAGATCCAGTAGATCTAGTAGATTCATCCCAGCAAGATCAGTTTTCTGAAGGAAGAAAATCTGATTTCTCATCTGTTTCCCATAGAGACAGAGAGATTGCCAAAGAACTTGACCATAGGTTGAAAGGAATCGCTAATTCCCCGACCCAGTAGCTAGACCAGTGTACACTCCCATAAGTGTCCCATTAAAGTCTAGATACACAGAGTTCAAACAAACAGGGAATGAAGAATTTACTCCTTCACCTACTTTATCACCCACTGCTAGTGCTTTTGATGAATCCAGTAAAATTCATCAATTATACACTATCACTAGGGAAAAAGAATTCTTTATGCCTGATGTTTACAAGTTAAAAAAGATTTCAAAACCCCTGAGAACAGACCTCTTAGGAAAGCTTTTGAATCTTTACCTTGTAAAACCCAGGAATCCATTAAAAAAGAATGGGTTAAATTAATGTATAAATTAGAATCCGAAATTGCTTTTGAAGACTACTTGAAGAACTTCCACAAAGAAGTAAAAGTAGTAACTCAGCAAAATTGGAAGACAGAATCTGCCGTGGTAACCTCTAGTCATCCACCAGCAGAAACTATTGAATTTAAATGTGCAACTAAAACTATTACTGCTACTCCTTTTAAGATTCCAGTTTTAGAATCTGAAAAGAAGATAGTTGAACAAGTCAATTTCACCAACCAAAGCCTGATCACTATAGGTAAACAGTTGGATAAAATTGAAACTAAAATAGATGAAATTAAACCATCTTCAGTAGAAAGACCTTTAGTCAACCTACCTGAAGAAAGAAAGAATTTAGGTTTAAAAGACAAAAACCTAATTCAACAGATTGATGCACTTTTATCTAGGAAAGAATCTACTAGTACTTCCCAGATAACAGTCATCAACCAAACTGAAGAAAGTTCAGAGTCTAATTCAGAATCTGATAGTCCAGAAGACACCCAGGATTCTGACTCTGAAATAGAAAACTTAGAAAGTCAGTTTAGGGATCACAGTATGACCCAACCTGATTCTAAAATCAATGCATTGGTTAGAGTCCCTACCAGCTCCACAAAAAACTGGTATTCCAGACCGACTCCACCTGATCTTCAGTATGAAGAAAAAAATGTGTTGAACCAATTTTCTGTTCAGTCTAACAGACTCTATGAATGGAACATAGATGGTCTAAGTGAACAGGAAATTCTCAATAAAATCAGTCATCTATCCATGGTTTTAAATAATTACATGACCAATCTTGATAGCCCTGAACCTGAGATTGTCAAACTAATTGTTTCAGGATTCACAGGTGTTCTTAGAAATTGGTGGGATAATTATTTAACCCAGGAACAAAGAGACAGTATCATTAATGCTGTTCTCAAAGATGATGAAGGCCTTCCAATCTTTGATGAAAGAATTGGAACAGCTAAACCTGATGGTTGCAATACCCTTATATTCACCATCATCAAACACTTTGTTGGCACTCCTAGTAGCATTACTGCTAGGATTCATGACCAATTGACCAACCTAAAATGTCCCACACTTAGTGACTTTAGGTGGTATAAAGATGTCTTTGTTTCCCGTGTCATGGTTCGACCAGACTGCCAGAAAGCATTCTGGAAAGAAAAATTTGTTAATAGACTACCCAATCTCTTTGCCCATAAGGTAAGAGAAGCCCTTAGCAAAGACACAGGAATCATCGAATACGATAGTCTTGCTTATGGAGAACTCATTAGCACCATCCAAAACGTAGGATTAAAATGGTGTGTTGATCTGAGAATCAATAAGCAATTAACAAATGAAAAACATAAGGCCAAATATGAATTAGGAAATTTTTGTGAACAATATGGGTTACAGCCATTAGCTCCTTCCCATAAAAAACACAGAAAATCCAAATCACACAAGCCTTATTCTAGAAATAAATCTTATCAAAGACATTTCCCTCACCACAAAACTGCCAAAAGATCTAAACCAGAATCTTCCAGAAAACCTAGAAGAAAATTTAGATCCAAAAAGACAGATAACAAAGGAAAGGGAAAAGTCCAAGATATTACATGTTTTAACTGTGGAAAACCGGGTCACATTAGTCCTGAATGCCCAGTTAAAAAACAAGTTAAAAGATTAAATTTATCCCAAGATGATGAGGACAGAATCCTTGAAATCTTTAGGATAAACAATCTTGAAAATTCTGAAGAATCAGATAGTCCAATAGACACCTCAGACTCTTCAGACTATTATTCAGCTTCTGATCACCCTGATGCACCTAAAATCAAAATAGGATGCTCTTGTCAAAAACAGGTTAGGGTAATCACAAAGCAAAATGAAGAACACATACTTATAGACTTGATCTCCAAAATAGAAGATCCAGATCTAAAAGATAAGTATGTCAAACAGCTTAGAAACCTTTTCAGTAAAAAGGATAATAAGCAACCTATTATTGAAAAACCATTAATAAGCCTTAACAAAACTATGGAAAGATTTAGTAAGGAAAAGAAAAAAGAAATCACCTTACAAGATCTCCAAAGTGAAGTTAATAAGCTTAAAATAGAGATAAAAGATTTAAAAGCTCAAGACAAGAAATTTGCTGAAGCTTTAACTCTTTTACAAACAGAAAAATATTCTGAAAAATCCCAGGATTCTGATCCAGAAGATCAGACTGCAGATTTTACTAATCCTTTTGATCATCAAGGCTATACACAGGGGATACCAGTAACCTCCTCCTATCAGACGGAAACTTCTGGTGTAACGAACCTGCCTTCATTCCAGGAAGGAGCCACTATTAATGACAAAAGAATTAGTCTGATTAATTCTTTAACTGTCCAAAAATGGCATGTTGAAGTAAAATTAATCATTAACAATAGTTTTCATATTAATGTTATTGCCCTATTGGACACTGGAGCAGATGTTAACTGCATCCAAGAAGGATTAATTCCAACCATGTTTTATGAGAAAACATTGGAAAGAATTAGTTCTGCCAATGGCAGCAAAATGAATGTTAAATACAAACTTCCTAAAGTTCATGTATGTCAACAAGATGTATGTTTTGAAACATCATTCCTTCTTGTTAAAGACATGACTGATGCTGTTATTCTTGGTCTTCCATTTATATATCTCTTGTACCCCTTTAGTACAGATACAGATGGAATATCAACCAAGCATTTTGGAAGAAAAATTGTATTTACATTTATTACCAAACCTGAAAAAAGACATTTAAGGCAGCTAAAAGACATTTCTGTCTCACAGTCCCTTAATGTTATTAACAGGAAAATTAAGCAAGTGGAATTTCTTAAACAAGAGATTAACCACCTCAGAACTAAAGAAAACCTAACCAATCCAATCTTACAACAGAAGATCGATAGGTTTAGGGAAAACTTAGAGTCAGAAGTTTGTTCCTCCCTTCCTACAGCATTCTGGCATAGGAAGAAACACATGGTCAGACTTCCATATATTAAAGGATTTAGTGAAGCCAATATTCCTACTAAATCCAGACCAATCCAAATGAACCATGAAACTACTGAGATCTGTAAAAAGGAAATCTCAGAGTTACTAAAAAATGGTATCATTAGGAATAGCAGATCACCTTGGTCTTGTCCTGCTTTCTATGTTGTCAAAAACGCAGAATTAGAAAGAGGAGTCCCAAGGTTAGTCATCAATTACAAACCTTTAAACAAGGTTTTAGAATGGATTAGGTACCCTATACCTAACAAACAGGATTTGATAAAGGACTCAATAAGTCCACTATCTTTTCCAAATTTGATCTCAAAAGTGGTTTTTGGCAAATACAGATCCACCCTATGGACAGGTATAAAACCGCTTTTACTACTCCTTTCGGACATTATGAATGGAATGTCATGCCCTTTGGGTTAAAAAATGCCCCAAGTGAATTCCAAAACATAATGAATGAAGTATTCAATTGTATCAGTCATTTTTCTATTGTCTATATAGATGATATACTCATCTTCTCCAGAACAATAGAAGAACACTGGAAGCACCTTTATGCTTTTTATACAATTGTTAAACAAAATGGTTTAGTCTTATCTGCATCTAAGATTAAGTTATTCCAAACCTCAGTAAGGTTTTTAGGATACAACATCCAGGATTCTACTATCACTCCTATTAGTAGAGCCATCCAATTTGCAGATAAATTTCCAGATGAAATTCTGGACAAAACCCAATTACAAAGGTTTTTAGGTTCCCTAAATTATGTTTCTGACTTCTATCAGGATCTTAGGCAAACCATCAAACCTCTGTATGACAGGCTCAAAGGAAATCCTCCTCCTTGGACCACTGTTCATACTTCCATTGTTCAACAGGTCAAAAAGTTCATTAAAACTCTTCCCTGCCTTGGTATTCCGTCCGTTGATTCTTTCAAAATCATCCAGACAGATGCCTCCGATATTGGTTATGGTGGAATCCTCCTTCAGAGAGAATCTCATAATTCTCCTGAACAGATTGTTCGGTTCCATTATGGTATTTGGAATAAGACCCAAAAGAATTATTCCACTATTAAAAAAGAGATTTTATCTATTGTCCTGTGTATCTCTAAATTCCAGGATGATATATTGAATCAGAAGTTCCTTGTGCGGGTTGATTGTAAATCAGCCAAGGATGTTTTAACAAAAGATGTTAAAAATATAGCTGCTAAGCAAATTTTTGCTAGATGGCAATCTATTTTGAGTATTTTCGATTTTGATATAGAATATATCAAAGGCGAACATAATTATATTCCTGATTTCCTAACCAGAGAATTTTTGCAGGAACCTCATGGCGGACAGGAACCCTAGTTCATCCGGAACCTCCTCCAAAAATTCCAGGGGGAAGGGAAAGGATAAAATATTACCCAAATCTGAACCTGACTTGCCCTTAGTCCTGTCAAACAGATTTTTATTACCACCTACTCAGCCCATAAGGCCAGTAGCCCATACCCAACCAAAATTGAGTCAGATAATGGCCAAAGAAATAGCCAGAATGGACTCAGCCAGCACCAATTCAGCCTTGGTCATCCGGCCAGTAGCCGTATCAACCACTATTAACCCATTAACCTTTACCCAAATGGCCCAACAGCAACCTGTCAGGACCCATAGTGCCATGACAAACCCTTATCAGGCCTCACAACCCTTTGTAGCCCAATTAGGCCCAAAGGTTGACTATGTCAAAGCCTATTCTGAGAATGTCCTAGCCATTGAACTAGCCCATTCCAAATACAAGGATCCCATAGACCTTGTACAGGCCTACCTCCCAAAAGGTTGGACCTATATCCCAGTAGACTTGGAAAAACCCCATAGTTTTTACCAAGATATTCTCTACTACACCAAATCCATATTCACCAAGCCTATTTATGATAAGATAAACCCATCTAAGGTTATCTATCATAGCTTGTATATTACCAAGATTATTTCTGTTGATGAATGGGGTTCTCACCCTTCTTTGCTCAAAGAACTTCCTTATCACAACAGACAGTTTAATTATTATGACTACATTGAATCGTGGTCAAAGATATTACTCTACCAGAATGAGGATTTGTCCCATTCCTGGTTCTTAAATTTCCATAAAGATTTCAAAAGCCATATTCCTACATGGTTTACACAGTGGTGGCATCTACACGGTCCCATTGATGAAATCTTTCCAGCTGATCTTAAAGATCAGATTAATATCTTTTACTCCCTTTACCGTCCTAGTAAACAGGAGTCCCCATTACCTTTATTACTAATATTTCTTTGCAGGTACAAAGTCCCGTGGATACTTAAATGGCAATGGGAAATTGTTGGATTCAACTTGACCCGACAATTCTATGCCAAATGGTGGCCCAGGTTTCAGCATAGCGACACTATCGCAATGGTGAGACGAGACTTCCCTGTAAGGGTACCAACTCCAGCAGTAGTTCCAGGTCCCTTACAACCAGCAACTCCAATGAAGGAACTGCCCACTCATTCAAGTCAGGCAAACCTTCCCACAAGACAGACTCAACCAGAAGAATCTTCATCTAAAGGTTCTCAGAAGAAATCTAGCAAGAAGAAGTCCAAGGCAAAGCTCCTCCAGAAGCTCCTTGAACAACTTGACTCAGATAGTGAATCATCTTCTCAAAGTTCCTCCTCAGAACTCCCAGCAGGATATGCTCAGGATCCTTTTGAAGGAATAGAAGACTTTGATGATATTGATGACCTCACACCTGACCTTGCACACCCGTGAATTATTATTTACATAAAGTGGCTTCAATCACTACTTTCTTCAAAAAAGAAAGAAAAGCTGACCACTCTGTGTAAAGATAATATCACAAGTCTGCATAGGATCCCCTTTCCCTAAAAGCAGGATTCTCACAGACAAAGGCAGAACCCACACATCTGCTTTTCCACCGAAAGATGGATTCTCAGGACAAAACAAGGACCCACTAGTCCTTTCAACATGTCCTAGTTACCTGGGTAAAAGAATCTTACTCCACTTTCCAGCCGAAAGCAAGAAAGTGAAAAGCTTTACCCTGAAGTAAAAGAGAAAGGCAGAATTATTACCCTGAAGGAATCCGGAGTCCCTTACCTCTATATAAGGCAGCTCCCTCTCCTCATAACATCAAGTTTTTGAAATCTCAGACATTCCCAAGTCTGGTTTCAGAAAACATTACAAACCCCCTAGTTTTGTAATCATACCTATCACTTGTATAAGCCTTCTTCATGATGCAAAAGAAGTGCTTCACAAGACCTATTACCACTTATTTCCACTAGACCATTAGTTCTAGTGTTGTAAGTATTTATCTTTAATTAAAATATTTTGTATATTTCTTTCATATTTCATATCTGTTCCATATTCTTCTTTATTCCTCAGATTATTCCGCATGTCTCTTTACTTTCCTAAGATGTCTGTTCTCAGGGGTTTTGAAATCCTTTTTTAACTTGTAAACATCAGGCATAAAGAATTCTTTTTCCCTAGTGATAGTGTATAATTGATGAATTTTACTGGATTCATCAAAAGCACTAGCAGTGGGTGATAAAGTAGGTGAAGGAGTAAATTCTGACCAGTGATTTGTAAGTAGATTTGCACCCCAACCAAAGCCTAATCACTATAGGAAAACAGTTGGATAAAATTGAAACTAAAATAGATGAAATTAAACCATCTTCAGTAGAAAGACCTTTAGTCAACCTACCTGAAGAAAGAAAGAATTTAGGTTTAAAAGACAAAAACCAATTTTTGCTAGATGGCAATCTATTTTGAGTATTTTCGATTTTGATATAGAATATATCAAAGGCGAACATAATTATATTCCTGATTTCCTAACCAGAGAATTTTTGCAGGAACCTCATGGCGGACAGGAACCCTAGTTCATCCGGAACCTCCTCCAAAAATTCCAGGGGGAAGGGAAAGGATAAAATATTACCCAAATCTGAACCTGACTTGCCCTTAGTCCTGTCAAACAGATTTTTATTACCACCTACTCAGCCCATAAGGCCAGTAGCCCATACCCAACCAAAATTGAGTCAGATAATGGCCAAAGAAATAGCCAGAATGGTTGCTTATTATCCAAACCGCTTTTACTACTCCTTTCGGACATTATGAATGGAATGTCATGCCCTTTGGGTTAAAAAATGCCCCAAGTGAATTCCAAAACATAATGAATGAAGTATTCAATTGTATCAGTCATTTTTCTATTGTCTATATAGATGATATACTCATCTTCTCCAGAACAATAGAAGAACACTGGAAGCACCTTTATGCTTTTTATACAATTGTTAAACAAAATGGTTTAGTCTTATCTGCATCTAAGATTAAGTTATTCCAAACCTCAGTAAGGTTTTTAGGATACAACATCCAGGATTCTACTATCACTCCTATTAGTAGAGCCATCCAATTTGCAGATAAATTTCCAGATGAAATTCTGGACAAAACCCAATTACAAAGGTTTTTAGGTTCCCTAAATTATGTTTCTGACTTCTATCAGGATCTTAGGCAAACCATCAAACCGTTCTGAAGAATCTAACAGTCCAGTAGACACCTCAGATTCCTCAGATTATTACTCAGCTTCTGATCACCCTGATGCACCTAAAATCAAAATAGGATGCTCTTGTCAAAAACAAGTTAGGGTAATCACAAAGCAAAATGAAGAACACATACTTATAGACTTGATCTCCAAGATAGAGGATCCAGATCTAAAAGATAAGTATGTCAAACAGCTTAGAAACCTTTTCAGTAAAAAGGATAATAAGCAACCTATTATTGAAAAACCATTAATAAGCCTTAACAAAACTATGGAAAGATTTAGTAAGGAAAAGAAAAAAGAAATCACCTTACAAGATCTCCAAAGTGAAGTTAATAAGCTTAAAATAGAGATAAAAGATTTAAAAGCTCAGGACAAGAAATTTGCTGAAGCTTTAACTCTTTTACAAACAGAAAAATATTCTGAAAAATCCCAGGATTCTGATCCAGAAGATCAGACTGCAGATTTTACTAATCCTTTTGATCATCAAGGCTATACACAGGGGATACCAGTAACCTCCTCCTATCAGACGGAAACTTCTGGTGTAACGAACCTGCCTTCATTCCAGGAAGGAGCCAATATTAATGACAAAAGAATTAGTCTGATTAATTCTTTAACAGTCCAAAAATGGCATGTTGAAGTAAAATTAATCATTAACAATAATTTCCATATTACTGTTATTGCCCTATTGGATACTGGAGCAGATGTTAACTGCATCCAAGAAGGATTAATTCCAACCATGTTTTATGAAAAAACATTGGAAAGAATTAGTTCTGCCAATGGCAGCAAAATGAATGTTAAATACAAACTTCCTAAAGTTCATGTATGTCAACAAGATGTATGTTTTGAAACATCATTCCTTCTTGTTAAAGACATGACTGATGCTGTTATTCTTGGTCTTCCATTTATATATCTCTTGTACCCCTTTAGTACAGATACAGATGGAATATCAACCAAGCATTTTGGAAGGAAAATTGTATTTATATTTATTACCAAATTCTAGAGCTAGTACATCTAGATCTTCAGATGATTCTATGCCACATAGAGTAAATGAGGAAGAATTAGAGATAGAAGAATTAAAAACAGACTGGAAGAAATGGAATATTCCTGACTTCACCCTTGATCTCCATTGCCCTAATACACATATGGCACTAACTCTTGGTATCCGTCTCACAGGCGATATTACCAGGTTAGTAAAAAATACTAGTTCCATAGTACTTATTTACAGGATTTATTACAAGTGTATTCGTACCAATCTAAATGTACAATGCCTTGACCCAAGTCCTAAAGGAAGTACTATGTTAATACAAGCCAGTTCTGCACAGACCCACATCCAAATCCCAAAGCAGATACTTTGGAAAGATGTAACCTTACCAGAGTCTTGGACTATGCAGAATGAAAACTTCGAAGAACCCGCACAAGGAATTTCTGATTCAATATATCATCCTGGAATTTAGAGAGAAATCTTTATTTGTTTCACTTTTTTAGATCCAAAAAGACAGATAACAAAAAAGACATTTAAGGCAGCTAAAAGACATTTCTGTCTCACAGTCCCTTAATGTTATTAACAGGAAAATTAAGCAAGTGGAATTTCTTAAACAAGAGATTAACCACCTCCGAACTAAGGAAAACCTAACCAATCCAATCTTACAACAGAAGATCGATAGGTTTAGGGAAAACTTAGAGTCAGAAGTTTGTTCCTCCCTTCCTACAGCATTCTGGCATAGGAAGAAACACATGGTCAGACTTCCATACATTAAAGGATTTAGTGAAGCCAATATTCCTACTAAATCCAGACCAATCCAAATGAACCATGAAACTACTGAGATCTGTAAAAAGGAAATCTCAGAGTTACTAAAAAATGGTATCATTAGGAACAACAGATCACCTTGGTCTTGTCCTGCTTTCTATGTTGTCAAAAACGCAGAATTAGAAAGAGGAGTCCCAAGGTTAGTCATCAATTACAAACCTTTAAACAAGGTTTTAGAATGGATTAGGTACCCTATACCTAACAAACAGGATTTGATAAAGAGACTCAATAAGTCCACTATCTTTTCCAAATTTGATCTCAAAAGTGGTTTTTGGCAAATACAGATCCACCCTATGGACAGGTATAAAACCGCTTTTACTACTCCTTTCGGACATTATGAATGGAATGTCATGCCCTTTGGGTTAAAAAATGCCCCAAGTGAATTCCAAAACATAATGAATGAAGTATTCAATTGTATCAGTCATTTTTCTATTGTCTATATAGATGATGAGTAACTGATCATACCTGGGCGTAAATCTACTAGATCTACTGGATCTGGCAGAATCAAATGATATTTTAACCGATCCATTAGGGAGCTGTCTGATAGTCTCCAGATCAGTTGTTGTTGACTCGGTACTAGATTCTTTATCAAAATTTTCATTCTGCATGGTCCAAGACTCTGGTAAGGTCACATCTTTCCAAAGTATCTGCTTTGGGATTTGGATGTGGGTCTGTGCAGAACTGGCTTGTATTAACATAGTACTTCCTTTAGGACTTGGGTCAAGGCATTGTACATTTAGATTGGTACGAATACACTTGTAATAAATCCTGTAAATAAGTACTATGGAACTAGTATTTTTTACTAACCTGGTAATATCGCCTGTGAGACGGATACCAAGAGTTAGTGTCATATGTGTATTAGGGCAATGGAGATCAAGGGTGAAGTCAGGGAAACAGTTAAAGTAGACTGGACCTCGGTGGAGTCCTGTCTCCATGATTCCCAAGACACTGGGTTCCCAATCCAGAAACCTTGCATCTCTGAGTGCTAACAAGGCAGCAGCATTCCTGCCTTGGGTAATAAGAGGCTTAATGGCCACTTGGACAAGACCTATGTGGATAAAATTATATCCTTTGGCCTTGTGACTTTTGAGAGTCTCCTTAGTGAGGAGCTCACAAAGCTCATCTTCTTTCCTGAGAGGATGAACCTGTTCAACAGTTTTAACTTGGTGTTCTTCACTAAAGGTTTTCTGAACCCAAGTTGTGCTATAAATATTTTTTTCTTTAACTGGAGGAATATTCCATTTCTTCCAGTCTGTTTTTAATTCTTCTATCTCTAATTCTTCCTCATTTACTCTATGTGGCATAGAATAATCTGAAGATCTAGATGTACTAGCTCTAGAATTAGATCTGAATAATCTACTCATTTTTAAAATCTAAATTGTTATCAAATTTTTAAATTAATATGTAAGTTTGACGACACTAGACATACCCCCGTGTGAGGCAAAGAGTGGATCGCTGGCGAGAAGTTGAGAGAAATTGGAGCCAGATTAGGGGGTATGTCTAGTGTCGTCAAACTTACATATTAATTTAAAAATTTGATAACAATTTAGATTTTAAAAATGAGTAGATTATTCAGATCTAATTCTAGAGCTAGTACATCTAGATCTTCAGATTATTCTATGCCACATAGAGTAAATGAGGAAGAATTAGAGATAGAAGAATTAAAAACAGACTGGAAGAAATGGAATATTCCTCCAGTTAAAGAAAAAAATATTTATAGCACAACTTGGGTTCAGAAAACCTTTAGTGAAGAACACCAAGTTAAAACTGTTGAACAGGTTCATCCTCTCAGGAAAGAAGATGAGCTTTGTGAGCTCCTCACTAAGGAGACTCTCAAAAGTCACAAGGCCAAAGGATATAATTTTATCCACATAGGTCTTGCCCAAGTGGCCATTAAGCCTCTTATTACCCAAGGCAGGAATGCTGCTGCGTTGTTAGCACTCGGAGATGCAAGGTTTCTGGATTGGGAACCCAGTGTCTTGGGAATCATGGAGACAGGACTCCACCGAGGTCCAGTCTACTTTAACTGTTTCCCTGACTTCACCCTTGATCTCCATTGCCCTAATACACATATGGCACTAACTCTTGGTATCCGTCTCACAGGCGATATTACCAGGTTAGTAAAAAATACTAGTTCCATAGTACTTATTTACAGGATTTATTACAAGTGTATTCGTACCAATCTAAATGTACAATGCCTTGACCCAAGTCCTAAAGGAAGTACTATGTTAATACAAGCCAGTTCTGCACAGACCCACATCCAAATCCCAATAGACACCTCAGACTCTTCAGACTATTATTCAGCTGGAATCGCTAATTCCCCAGACCCAGTAGCTAGACCAGTGTACACTCCCATAAGTGTCCCATTAAAGTCTAGATACACAGAGTTCAAACAAACAGAGAATGAAGAATTTACTCCTTCACCATCTCTGTCACCCACTGCTAGTGCCTTTAATGAATCCAATAAAATTCATCAATTATACACTATCAATAGGGAAAAAGAATTTTTTATGCCTAATATTTACAAGTTAAAAAAGGATTTCAAAACCCCTGAGAATAGACCTCTTAGGAAAGCTTTTGAATCCTCCAATTTCTCTCAACTTCTCGCCAGCGATCAGAGAGAAAGGCAGAATTATTACCTCAGAAGAATCCGGAGTCCCTTACCTCTATATAAGGCAGCTCCCTCTTCTCAACAAACCAAGCTTTGAAATCTCAGACATTCCCAAGTCTGGTTTCAGAGAACATTACAAACCCCCTAGTTTTGTAATCATACCTATCACTTGTATAAGCCTTCTTCATGATGCAAAAAAAGTGCTTCACAAGACCTATTACCACTTATTTCCACTAGACCATTAGTTCTAGTGTTGTAAGTATTTATCTTTAATTAAAATATTAAAGATAATATCACAAGTCTGCATAGGATCCCCTTTCCCTAAAAGCAGGATTCTCACAGACAAAGGCAGAACCCACACATCTGCTTTTCCACCGAAAGATGGATTCTCAGGACAAAACAAGGACCCACTAGTCCTTTCAACATGTCCTAGTTACCTGGGTAAAAGAATCTTACTCCACTTTCCAGCCGAAAGCAAGAAAGTGAAAAGCTTTACCCTGAAGTAAAAGAGAAAGGCAGAATTATTACCCTGAAGGAATCCGGAGTCCCTTACCTCTATATAAGGCAGCTCCCTCTCCTCATAACATCAAGTTTTTGAAATCTCAGACATTCCCAAGTCTGGTTTCAGAAAACATTACAAACCCCCTAGTTTTGTAATCATACCTATCACTTGTATAAGCCTTCTTCATGATGCAAAAGAAGTGCTTCACAAGACCTATTACCACTTATTTCCACTAGACCATTAGTTCTAGTGTTGTAAGTATTTATCTTTAATTAAAATATTTTGTATATTTCTTTCATATTTCATATCTGTTCCATATTCTTCTTTATTCCTCAGATTATTCCGCATGTCTCTTCATGGTTCATTTGGATTGGTCTGGATTTAGTAGGAATATTGGCTTCACTAAATCCTTTAATGTATGGAAGTCTGACCATGTGTTTCTTCCTATGCCAGAATGCTGTAGGAAGGGAGGAACAAACTTCTGACTCTAAGTTTTCCCTAAACCTATCGATCTTCTGTTGTAAGATTGGATTGGTTAGGTTTTCCTTAGTTCGGAGGTGGTTAATCTCTTGTTTAAGAAATTCCACTTGCTTAATTTTCCTGTTAATAACATTAAGGGACTGTGAGACAGAAATGTCTTTTAGCTGCCTTAAATGTCTTTTTTCAGGTTTGGTAATAAATGTAAATACAATTTTTCTTCCAAAATGCTTGGTTAATATTCCATCTGTATCTGTACTAAAGGGGTACAAGAGATATATAAATGGAAGACCAAGAATAACAGCATCAGTCATGTCTTTAACAAGAAGGAATGATGTTTCAAAACATACATCTTGTTGACATACATGAACTTTAGGAAGTTTGTATTTAACATTCATTTTGCTGCCATTGGCAGAACTAATTCTTTCCAATGTTTTCTCATAAAACATGGTTGGAATTAATCCTTCTTGGATGCAGTTAACATCTGCTCCAGTGTCCAATAGGGCAATAACATTAATATGAAAACTATTGTTAATGATTAATTTTACTTTAACATGCCATTTTTGGACAGTTAAAGAATTAATCAGACTAATTCTTTTGTCATTAATAGTGGCTCCTTCCTGGAATGAAGGCAGGTTCGTTACACCAGAAGTTTCCGTCTGATAGGAGGAGGTTACTGGTATCCCCTGTGTATAGCCTTGATGATCAAAAGGATTAGTAAAATCTGCAGTCTGATCTTCTGGATCAGAATCCTGGGATTTTTCAGAATATTTTTCTGTTTGTAAAAGAGTTAAAGCTTCAGCAAATTTCTTGTCTTGAGCTTTTAAATCTTTTATCTCTATTTTAAGCTTATTAACTTCACTTTGGAGATCTTGTAAGGTGATTTCTTTTTTCTTTTCCTTACTAAATCTTTCCATAGTTTTGTTAAGGCTTATTAATGGTTTTTCAATAATAGGTTGCTTATTATCCTTTTTACTGAAAAGGTTTCTAAGCTGTTTGACATACTTATCTTTTAGATCTGGATCTTCTATTTTGGAGATCAAGTCTATAAGTATGTGTTCTTCATTTTGCTTTGTGATTACCCTAACCTGTTTTTGACAAGAGCATCCTATTTTGATTTTAGGTGCATCAGGGTGATCAGAAGCTGAATAATAGTCTGAAGAGTCTGAGGTGTCTATTGGACTATCTGATTCTTCAGAATTTTCAAGATTGTTTATCCTAAAGATTTCAAGGATTCTGTCCTCATCATCTTGGGATAAATTTAATCTTTTAACTTGTTTTTTAACTGGGCATTCAGGACTAATGTGACCCGGTTTTCCACAGTTAAAACATGTAATATCTTGACCACTGTTCATACTTCCATTGTTCAACAGGTCAAGAAGTTCATTAAAACTCTTCCCTGCCTTGGTATTCCGTCCGTTGATTCTTTCAAAATCATCCAGACAGATGCCTCCGATATTGGTTATGGTGGAATCCTCCTTCAGAGAGAATCTCATAATTCTCCTGAACAGATTGTTCGGTTCCATTCTGGTATTTGGAATAAGACCCAAAAGAATTATTCCACTATTAAAAAAGAGATTTTATCTATTGTCCTGTGTATCTCTAAATTCCAGGATGATATATTGAATCAGAAGTTCCTTGTGCGGGTTGATTGTAAATCAGCCAAGGATTTACCAAGATATTCTCTACTACACCAAATCCATATTCACCAAGCCTATTTATGATAAGATAAACCCATCTAAGGTTATCTATCATAGCTTGTATATTACCAAGATTATTTCTGTTGATGAATGGGGTTCTCACCCTTCTTTGCTCAAAGAACTTCCTTATCACAACAGACAGTTTAATTATTATGACTACATTGAATCGTGGTCAAAGATATTACTCTACCAGAATGAGGATTTGTCCCATTCCTGGTTCTTAAATTTCCATAAAGATTTCAAAAGCCATATTCCTACATGGTTTACACAGTGGTGGCATCTACACGGTCCCACTGATGAAATCTTTCCAGCTGATCTTAAAGATCAGATTAATATCTTTTACTCCCTTTACCGTCCTAGTAAACAGGAGTCCCCATTACCTTTATTACTAATATTTCTTTGCAGGTACAAAGTCCCGTGGATACTTAAATGGCAATGGGAAATTGTTGGATTCAACTTGACCCGACAATTCTATGCCAAATGGTGGCCCAGGTTTCAGCATAGCGACACTATCGCAATGGTGAGACGAGACTTCCCTGTAAGGGTACCAACTCCAGCAGTAGTTCCAGGTCCCTTACAACCAGCAACTCCAATGAAGGAACTGCCCACTCATTCAAGTCAGGCAAACCTTCCCACAAGACAGACTCAACCAGAAGAATCTTCATCTAAAGGTTCTCAGAAGAAATCTAGCAAGAAGAAGTCCAAGGCAAAGCTCCTCCAGAAGCTCCTTGAATAACTTGACTCAGATAGTGAATCATCTTCTCAAAGTTCCTCCTCAGAACTCCCAGCAGGATATGCTCAGGATCTAAAAGGAGTAGCAGTAATAGTTTTAGTTTTAGATTTTAAAAATGAGTAGATTATTCAGATCTAATTCTAGAGCTAGTACATCTAGATCTTCAGATTATTCTATGCCACATAGAGTAAATGAGGAAGAATTAGAGATAGAAGAATTAAAAACAAACTGGAAGAAATGGAATATTCCTCCAGTTAAAGAAAAAAATATTTATAGCACAACTTGGGTTCAGAAAACCTTTAGTGAATAACACCAAGTTAAAACTGTTGAACAGGTTCATCCTCTCAGGAAAGAAGATGAGCTTTGTGAGCTCCTCACTAAGGAGACTCTCAAAAGTCACAAGGCCAAAGGATATAATTTTATCCACATAGGTCTTGTCCAAGTGGCCATTAAGCCTCTTATTACCCAAGGCAGGAATGTTGCTGCCTTGTTAGCACTCAGAGATGCAAGGTTTCTGGATTGGGAACCCAGTGTCTTGGGAATCATGGAGACAGGACTCCACCGAGGTCCAGTCTACTTTAACTGTTTCCCTGACTTCACCCTTGATCTCCATTGCCCTAATACACATATGGCACTAACTCTTGGTATCCGTCTCACAGGCGATATTACCAGGTTAGTAAAAAATACTAGTTCCATAGTACTTATTTACAGGATTTATTACAAGTGTATTCGTACCAATCTAAATGTACAATGCCTTGACCCAAGTCCTAAAGGAAGTACTATGTTAATACAAGCCAGTTTTGCACAGACCCACATCCAAATCCCAAAGCAGATACTTTGGAAAGATGTGACCTTTCCAGAGTCTTGGACCATGCAGAATGAAAATTTTGATAAAGAATCTAGTACCGAGTCAACAACAACTGATCTGGAGACTATCAGACAGCTCCCTGATGGATCGGTTAAAATATCATTTGATTCTGCCAGATCCAGTAGATCTAGTAGATTCATCCCCAGGCAAGATCAATTTTCTGAAGGAAGAAAATCTGATTTCTCATCTGTTTCCCATAGAGACAGAGAGATTGCCAAAGAACTTGACCATAGGTTGAAAGGAATCGCTAATTCCCCGGACCCAGTAGCTAGACCAGTGTACACTCCCATAAGTGTCCCATTAAAGTCTAGATACACAGAGTTCAAACAAACAGGGAATGAAGAATTTACTCCTTCACCTACTTTATCACCCACTGCTAGTGCTTTTGATGAATCCAGTAAAATTCATCAATTATACACTATCACTAGGGAAAAAGAATTCTTTATGCCTGATGTTTACAAGTTAAAAAAGGATTTCAAAACCCCTGAGAACAGACCTCTTAGGAAAGCTTTTGAATCTTTACCTTGTAAAACCCAGGAATCCATTAAAAAAGAATGGGTTAAATTAATGTATAAATTAGAATCCGAAATTGCTTTTGAAGACTACTTGAAGAACTTCCACAAAGAAGTAAAAGTAGTAACTCAGCAAAATTGGAAGACAGAATCTGCCGTGGTAACCTCTAGTCATCCACCAGCAGAAACTATTGAATTTAAATGTGCAACTAAAACTATTACTGCTACTCCTTTTAAGATTCCAGTTTTAGAATCTGAAAAGAAGATAGTTGAACAAGTCAATTTCACCAACCAAAGCCTGATCACTATAGGTAAACAGTTGGATAAAATTGAAACTAAAATAGATGAAATTAAACCATCTTCAGTAGAAAGACCTTTAGTCAACCTACCTGAAGAAAGAAAGAATTTAGGTTTAAAAGACAAAAACCTAATTCAACAGATTGATGCACTTTTATCTAGGAAAGAATCTACTAGTACTTCCCAGATAACAGTCATCAACCAAACTGAAGAAAGTTCAGAGTCTAATTCAGAATCTGATAGTCCAGAAGACACCCAGGATTCTGACTCTGAAATAGAAAACTTAGAAAGTCAGTTTAGGGATCACAGTATGACCCAACCTGATTCTAAAATCAATGCATTGGTTAGAGTCCCTACCAGCTCCACAAAAAACTGGTATTCCAGACCGACTCCACCTGATCTTCAGTATGAAGAAAAAAATGTGTTGAACCAATTTTCTGTTCAGTCTAACAGACTCTATGAATGGAACATAGATGGTCTAAGTGAACAGGAAATTCTCAATAAAATCAGTCATCTATCCATGGTTTTAAATAATTACATGACCAATCTTGATAGCCCTGAACCTGAGATTGTCAAACTAATTGTTTCAGGATTCACAGGTGTTCTTAGAAATTGGTGGGATAATTATTTAACCCAGGAACAAAGAGACAGTATCATTAATGCTGTTCTCAAAGATGATGAAGGCCTTCCAATCTTTGATGAAAGAATTGGAACAGCTAAACCTGATGGTTGCAATACCCTTATATTCACCATCATCAAACACTTTGTTGGCACTCCTAGTAGCATTACTGCTAGGATTCATGACCAATTGACCAACCTAAAATGTCCCACACTTAGTGACTTTAGGTGGTATAAAGATGTCTTTGTTTCCCGTGTCATGATTCGACCAGACTGCCAGAAAGCATTCTGGAAAGAAAAATTTGTTAATAGACTACCCAATCTCTTTGCCCATAAGGTAAGAGAAGCCCTTAGCAAAGACACAGGAATCATCGAATACGATAGTCTTGCTTATGGAGAACTCATTAGCACCATCCAAAACGTAGGATTAAAATGGTGTGTTGATCTGAGAATCAATAAGCAATTAACAAATGAAAAACATAAGGCCAAATATGAATTAGGAAATTTTTGTGAACAATATGGGTTACAGTCATTAGCTCCTTCCCATAAAAAACACAGAAAATCCAAATCACACAAGCCTTATTCTAGAAATAAATCTTATCAAAGACATTTCCCTCACCACAAAATTGCCAAAAGATCTAAACCAGAATCTTCCAGAAAACCTAGAAGAAAATTTAGATCCAAAAAGACAGATAACAAAGGAAAGGGAAAAGTCCAAGATATTACATGTTTTAACTGTGGAAAACCGGGTCACATTAGTCCTGAATGCCCAGTTAAAAAACAAGTTAAAAGATTAAATTTATCCCAAGATGATGAGGACAGAATCCTTGAAATCTTTAGGATAAACAATCTTGAAAATTCTGAAGAATCAGATAGTCCAATAGACACCTCAGACTCTTCAGACTATTATTCAGCTTCTGATCACCCTGATGCACCTAAAATCAAAATAGGATGCTCTTGTCAAAAACAGGTTAGGGTAATCACAAAGCAAAATGAAGAACACATACTTATAGACTTGATCTCCAAAATAGAAGATCCAGATCTAAAAGATAAGTATGTCAAACAGCTTAGAAACCTTTTCAGTAAAAAGGATAATAAGCAACCTATTATTGAAAAACCATTAATAAGCCTTAACAAAACTATGGAAAGATTTAGTAAGAAAAAGAAAAAAGAAATCACCTTACAAGATCTCCAAAGTGAAGTTAATAAGCTTAAAATAGAGATAAAAGAAGTAAAAGCTCAAGACAAGAAATTTGCTGAAGCTTTAACTCTTTTACAAACAGAAAAATATTCTGAAAAATCCCAGGATTCTGATCCAGAAGATCAGACTGCAGATTTTACAAATCCTTTTGATCATCAAGGCTATACACAGGGGATACCAGTAACCTCCTCCTATCAGACGGAAACTTCTGGTGTAACGAACCTGCCTTCATTCCAGGAAGGAGCCACTATTAATGACAAAAGAATTAGTCTGATTAATTCTTTAACTGTCCAAAAATGGCATGTTGAAGTAAAATTAATCATTAACAATAGTTTTCATATTAATGTTATTGCCCTATTGGACACTGGAGCAGATGTTAACTGCATCCAAGAAGGATTAATTCCAACCATGTTTTATGAGAAAACATTGGAAAGAATTAGTTCTGCCAATGGCAGCAAAATGAATGTTAAATACAAACTTCCTAAAACCAGACTTGGGAATGTCTGAGATTTCAAAAACTTGATGTTATGAGGAGAGGGAGCTGCCTTATATAGAGGTAAGGGACTCCGGATTCCTTCAGGGTAATAATTCTGCCTTTCTCTTTTACTTCAGGGTAAAGCTTTTCACTTTCTTGCTTTCGGCTGGAAAGTGGAGTAAGATTCTTTTACCCAGGTAACTAGGACATGTTGAAAGGACTAGTGGGTCCTTGTTTTGTCCTGAGAATCCATCTTTCGGTGGAAAAGCAGATGTGTGGGTTCTGCCTTTGTCTGTGAGAATCCTGCTTTTAGGGAAAGGGGATCCTATGCAGACTTGTGATATTATCTTTACACAGAGTGGTCAGCTTTTCTTTCTTTTTTGAACAAAGTAGTGATTGAAGCCACTTTATGTAAATAATAATTCACGGGTGTGCAAGGTCAGGTGTGAGGTCATCAATATCATCAAAGTCTTCTATTCCTTCAAAAGGATCCTGAGCATATCCTGCTGGGAGTTCTGAGGAGGAACTTTGAGAAGATGATTCACTATCTGAGTCAAGTTGTTCAAGGAGCTTCTGGAGGAGCTTTGCCTTGGACTTCTTTTTGCTAGATTTCTTCTGAGAACCTTTAGATGAAGATTCTTCTGGTTGAGTCTGTCTTGTGGGAAGGTTTGCCTGACTTGAATGAGTGGGCAGTTCCTTCATTGGAGTTGCTGGTTGTAAGGGACCTGGAACTACTGCTGGAGTTGGAACTCTTACAGGGAAGTCTCGTCTCACCATTGCGATAGTGTCGCTATGCTGAAACCTGGGCCACCATTTGGCATAGAATTGTCGGGTCAAGTTGAATCCAACAATTTCCCATTGCCATTTAAGTATCCACGGGACTTTGTACCTGCAAAGAAATATTAGTAATAAAGGTAATGGGGACTCCTGTTTACTAGGACGGTAAAGGGAGTAAAAGATATTAATCTGATCTTTAAGATCAGCTGGAAAGATTTCATCAATGGGACCGTGTAGATGCCACCACTGTGTAAACCATGTAGGAATATGACTTTTGAAATCTTTATGGAAATTTAAGAACCAGGAATGGGACAAATCCTCATTCTGGTAGAGTAATATCTTTGACCACGATTCAATGTAGTCATAATAATTAAACTGTCTGTTGTGATAAGGAAGTTCTTTGAGCAAAGAAGGGTGAGAACCCCATTCATCAACAGAAATAATCTTGGTAATATACAAGCTATGATAGATAACCTTAGATGGGTTTATCTTATCATAAATAGGCTTGGTGAATATGGATTTGGTGTAGTATAGAATATCTTGGTAAAAACTATGGGGTTTTTCCAAGTCTACTGGGATATAGGTCCAACCTTTTGGGAGGTAGGCCTGTACAAGGTCTATGGGATCCTTGTATTTGGAATGGGCTAGTTCAATGGCTAGGACATTCTCAGAATAGGCTTTGACATAGTCAACCTTTGGGCCTAATTGGGCTACAAAGGGTTGTGAGGCCTGATAAGGGTTTGTCATGGCACTATGGGTCCTGACAGGTTGCTGTTGGGCCATTTGGGTAAAGGTTAATGGGTTAATAGTGGTTGATACGGCTACTGGCCGGATGACCAAGGCTGAATTGGTGCTGGCTGAGTCCATTCTGGCTATTTCTTTGGCCATTATCTGACTCAATTTTGGTTGGGTATGGGCTACTGGCCGGTCCAAGATATTACATGTTTTAACTGCGGAAAATCAGGCCATATTAGTCCTGAATGCCCAGTTAAAAAACAAGTCAAAAGATTAAATAAAGAGACATGCGGAATAATCTGAGGAATAAAGAAGAATATGGAACAGATATGAAATATGAAAGAAATATACAAAATATTTTAATTAAAGATAAATACTTACAACACTAGAACTAATGGTCTAGTGGAAATAAGTGGTAATAGGTCTTGTGAAGCACTTCTTTTGCATCATGAAGAAGGCTTATACAAGTGATAGGTATGATTACAAAACTAGGGGGTTTGTAATGTTTTCTGAAACCAGACTTGGGAATGTCTGAGATTTCAAAAACTTGGTTTGTTGAGAAGAGGGAGCTGCCTTATATAGAGGTAAGGGACTCCGGATTCTTCTGAGGTAATAATTCTGTCTTTCTCTCTTACTTGGGGTAAAGTGAATTCACCTTCTTGCTTTCGGCTGAAAAGTGGAGTAAGATTCTTTTACCCGAGTAACTAGGACATGTGAAAGGGACTAGTGGGTCCTTATCTGTCCTGAGAATCCATCTTTCGGTGGAAAAGCAGATCTGTGGGTCTTGCCTTTGTCTGTGAGAATCCTACTTTTGGAAAAGGGGATCCTATGCAGACTGGTGATATTATTTTTACACAGAGTGGACAGCTTTTCTTTCTTTACTGAAGAAAGTAGTGATTGAAACCACTTTATGTAAATAATAATTCACGGGAGTGCAAGGTCAGGTGTGAGGTCATCAGTATCCTCAAAGTCTTCAATTCCTTCATAAGGGTCCTGAGCATATCCTGCTGGGAGTTCTGAGGAAGAACTTTGGGAAGATGATGAGTCACTACTGTCTGAGCCAAGTTGGTCCAAAAGCTTCTTAATGAGTTTAGCTTTGGATTTCTTCTTGCTGGACTTCTTGCTAGAGCCTTTAGAACCTTTAGATGAAGATTCTTCTGGCTTGATCTGAACTGCTGGAAGGTTAGCCTGGCTTGTCTGAGCGGGCAATCCCTTCACTGGTGTTGTTGGTTGTAAGGGACCTAGAACTACTACTGGAGTTGGTACCCTTACAGGAAAGTCTCTTTTCACCATTGCGATAGTGTCGCTATGCTGAAACCTGGGCCACCATTTGACATAGAATTGTCGGGTTAAGTTGAATCCAACAATTTCCCAATGCCATTTAAGTATCCACGGGACTTTGTACCTGCAAAGAAACATTAGTAATAAAGGTAATGGGGACTCCTGTTTACTAGGACGGTAAAGGGAGTAAAAGATATTAATCTGATCTTTAAGATCAGCTGGAAAGATTTCATCAATGGGACCGTGCAGACGCCACCACTGAATAAACCATGCAGGAATATGGCTTTTGAAATCTTTATGGAAAATTAAGAACCATGAATGGGATAAATCCTCATTCTGGTAGAGTAATATCTTTGACCACGATTCAATGTAGTCATAATAATTGAATTGTCTGCTGTGATAGGGAAGTTCTTTGAACAAAGAAGGATGAGAACCCCATTCGTCAACAGAGATAATTTGGGTAATATACAAGCAATGATAGATAACCTTATTTGGGTTTATCTTATCATAAATGGGCTTGGTGAATATGGATTTAGTGTAGTAGAGAATATCTTGGTAAAAACTATGGGGTTTTTCCAAGTCTACTGGAATATAGGTCCAACCTTTTGGGAGGTAGGCCTGTACAAGGTCTTTTGGATCCTTGTATTTGGAATGGGCTAGTTCGATGGCTAGGACATTCTCGGAATAGGCTTTGACATAGTCAACCTTTGGGCCTAATTGGGCTACAAAGGGTTGTGAGGCCTTATAGGGGTTTGTCATGGCACTAGTGGTCCTGACAGGTTGCTGTTGGGCCATCTGGGTAAAGGTTAATGGGTTAATAGTGGTTGATACGGCTACTGGCCGGATGACCAAGGCTGAATTGGTGCTGGCTGAGTCCATTCTGGCTATTTCTTTGGCCATTATCTGACTCAATTTTGGTTGGGTTTGGGCTACTGGCCTGGTGGGCTGAGTAGTTGGTAATAAGAATCTGTTTGACAGGACTAATGGCAAGTCAGGTTCAGATTTGGGTAATATTTTATCCTTTCCATTTTTTAGTAACTCTGAGATTTCCTTTTTACAGATCTCAGTAGTTTCATGGTTCATTTGGATTGGTCTGGATTTAGTAGGAATATTGGCTTCACTAAATCCTTTAATGTATGGAAGTCTGACCATGTGTTTCTTCCTATGCCAGAATGCTGTAGGAAGGGAGGAACAAACTTCTGACTCTAAGTTTTCCCTAAACCTATCGATCTTCTGTTGTAAGATTGGATTGGTTAGGTTTTCCTTAGTTCGGAGGTGGTTAATCTCTTGTTTAAGAAATTCCACTTGCTTAATTTTCCTGTTAATAACATTAAGGCACTGTGAGACAGAAATGTCTTTTAGCTGCCTTAAATGTCTTTTTTCAGGTTTGGTAATAAATGTAAATACAATTTTTCTTCCAAAATGCTTGGTTGATATTCCATCTGTATCTGTACTAAAGGGGTACAAGAGATATATAAATGGAAGACCAAGAATAACAGCATCAGTCATGTCTCTTCACAAGCCTTATTACCACTTATTTCCACTAGACCATTAGTTCTAGTGTTGTAAGTATTTATCTTTAATTGAAATATTTTGTATATTTTCATATCTGTTCCATATTCTTCTTTATTCCTCAGATTATTCCGCATGTCTCTTTATTTGGTATCAAAGCCATTTGACGGCCTGGTGTATTACCTCTGAAATTTCATTTGAGTCATCTAACTCATCTAGAAATCTTTATTTGTTTCACTTTTTTAAATTCATTTGTAAGTAGATTTGCACCCTAGCGCCCAACCTTAATCCAGACCCTCAAGAGTACGTAAGCCGCACCTTATCCCGACCGTAAGTCCCGTGTGAGGCAAAGAGTGGATCGCTGGCGAGAAGTTGAGAGAAATTGGAGCCAGATTAGGGGGTATGTCTAGTGTCGTCAAACTTACATATTAATTTAAAATTTTGATAACAATTTAGATTTTAAAAATGAGTAGATTATTCAGATCTAATTCTAGAGCTAGTACATTTAGATCTTCAGATTATTCTATGCCACATAGAGTAAATGAGGAAGAATTAGAGATAGAAGAATTAAAAACAGACTGGAAGAAATGGAATATTCCTCCAGTTAAAGAAAAAAATATTTATAGCACAACTTGGGTTCAGAAAACCTTTAGTGAAGAACACCAAGTTAAAACTGTTGAACAGGTTCAGATTTGGGTAATATTTTATCCTTTCCCTTCCCCCTGGAATTTTGGAGGAGGTTCCGGATGAACTAGGTTTCTGTCCGCCATGAGGTTCCTGCAAAAATTCTCTGGTTAGAAATCAGGAATATAATTGTGTTTCTCCTTTGATATATTCTATATCAAAATCGAAAATACTCAAATAGATTGCCAACGAGCAAAAATTTGCCTTAGCAGCTATATTTTTGACATCCTTGGTCACAAACATCCTTTGGCTGATTTACAGTCAACCCGCACAAGGAACTTTTGATTCAATATATCATCCTGGAATTTAGAGATACACAGGACAATAGATAAAATTTCTTTTTTAATAGTGGA
>CAUOFW020005918.1:0-25636 GCA_963454935.2 Ilex paraguariensis
GGTGCCAGGGTTTTACTTTCAGCAGATCCAACACTGGAGAGCTTACCCAGGTAGCTTCGTGTCATCAAAACAACAGCTTCACGATAGGATTTCTCAAAACCTAAACTCGCCAGGCGAGAAACAGCATCAAGAAGCTGCAGTAACTCAACAAAGAAAGGTTGAGAAACCATGCGACAGACTTAATTTGACACTCAGACATTTGAATGATAAATTCAGGAGAAACTAATTTCAAAATCGTAAGCACATGAAGCATATAACCATATTAAATACATGCTTGAGAGAGATAAGTTCATACTCGGAGTCGCAATAAGCCAGGAGTCGAAGCATCGCCCTCTTCTAGACTTTCAATAAAGAGTGGTAATATCATATCCACCAATTCAGGCTTCTTAACAATAAACATTCAGGTCAGCTAGTAAGCGGATAACATTAAGCTGCACAACGGAACTGCCTGCTTTTCTTTCCCCTCCTGAAATTGTATACACAGTGCTGATTACAAAAGGTAATTTAATAAAAGAGGGCAATAATTTAGGGACAACTGAAAAACAAGAGTCAATCACTGAAACCACTAAATAGAATCAAGTAATATGATGCATGATAAATCAAGTAAATCCATCCACCAAAGAAAGTAAGTAAACAAACGTTTTGAAGACACCGCTAACTGAACAGGAAGTGGTAAATGGCAAGTAAGCTTAATCTACCATCAGCTAGCTAGTTAAGTAACATATGCACATGTTGAAGATCAACCTAGACGTGTGAAAAATTGAAGTAATGACACTTTAAGCAAAGGGAGCAATGATATAAGCATATGCAAAAGCAACAATAGTCCTCCAACTTCGATACATTACAATTGATCACATAACCATAGAAAAGGATACACGCAATGTGTATTATCCTTCTATTTGCATCCATGCATACACACAAGTGCATGCACAAAATGTGAGTTTATATGCGCACATTATTTCTTGGCTTCGTGTCATGTGTTTGCCAATCGATAAGTCTACAAACAGAAACATAACGCTAACCTCTTCCTCATAATCATTTCGTTCACGAATACTTGTAGCTAATCCCATTAAAAGTGTCCACAGGAGACCGGTCCTTGCTCCATCCGAACTCGATTATCTCACAACTTGTCTTCAAAACACTCTCGAACATGGCACCCTGGCTGCTGCCCCAAGTGTCTGCCTGTTCGAAAAAATATATATATTACAAGGAAAGTTTACCCAAAAGTGAAACATATTGCAGAATCATATTACCAAGATACGCCCCAGCTGCAGGAGATAGCCCAAAGCAAACAAATAATGTACCTGAGCACATGTACTTAACACAAGGGGTTTGAAGCGAATGAGCAAGACACGCATCAGCTGACCACCACGAGTGAGAGCAATTTGGGAAATCCCAACAAGCAACGAGCTGAAGAGCTCTTCACAAATTCTCAACTTTCGCCAGACACAGAATAAACATGCTTCAGCAGCTTCTATCAACAATGCCAAAGTTCCATGCAACAACCTCTTCGATGACTTCCCATCCAAATCAACAGATGAAAGACTCTTGATTTGTAACCTGGCTGCAGCTTGGTAAACCGACAGCTTTGTATTGATTCTAACTTTTAGTAACTGTCCCTGTTCCGTCCAGTCACGCTTCCTTATCTGCCAACAAAACCAAACATTTTAACCAGCTTTTTCGTTCATCTATATAGTTTTTTCATCAAGACATCAATAAAACACGAAACCAATAGGATCGATACCCCTAAATTTTACCTTTAGGAAAGCCAACATTGATTGGAGTTGCTCCTTTGCTATGGCCCTCACTTGTTCCAAAAGCTTAAGATCAATCTGGACTTTATCCAATATGTGCCCAATCAGCTTGAAAGCAATCTCCTGTTGTTGAATGCTCTCCACAGGCTCTTCCTCAAAAGAGGCTACCACTCGCTTGTACGTCGAGGAACCGCCTCCTCCTCCATCATTGAACCCAACACCAGAACCAAATATATCCACATTGCTCTTCCACGCAAGGCTGCCCCCATTCATCACCAATCCTTTCGACGACGATGCACTAATCGCCTCATCTGTAACCCTTGAAGCCTCACCGCTCGAAGAACCAGAGGCATTGCTGACCTCATTTCCTGGACTGGCTCTCTCATTTGATTGATAATGGTTTGCACTGAGCGGCGAACTCTGAAACGATGACGCTTCAGGTGTTACCGAAACTAGCTCCCTCGGTGAACTAGGAACTGAAATTTCAAATCGATCTAGAAGAGTGGACACTAATTTGTTTGCATCGGAAGGAAGAATTGGAGGAAAATTCTGCGACAGAGCATTCAAGAAAACCCTTGAAACCCCCACATCTCCACTGACATTGTAAATCGCCGACATCACAATCTCTCCCGTATACTCCGCAACGGCCATGGCAAAATCCAAGGACAACTCACTGGCTATATTCACATAACTCAAGAAATCGTTAAAGAACGAAGCGATTGAATCGCTTCCAAACGACTGTGGCCAAAAAGATTGGGCGAAAGAATACGGAATCAAACGAAAAAAACCTAGGACTGCCGATTTGGGTCTCGTGTCGTCGAAATTTGGGCATTTAGAAAGAAATCTAGCGGTGGCGAGAACTGCATTAAGCTGTGACCTCGAAACCCTCAAAGATCCGGCAGGAACAGAGTCAATTGGTGGACATCGGCCACAAATCCAAGCCAATTTATCAGCAAACTGCGAAGGATTTTGAGCGATCAGATCGCAGAGTTCGATCAACGACTCCATTGCTTGACAATGCTGAATCTTTTCGGAGAGAGGAGAGAGAAATCAAACAAACGGAGGTGAAGAATTGATGTGGTGGTAGAATTTAGGGTTTACGGAGAGACGATCGCAGACGGAGGGGTACTCGGGAGGTTCGATGCCGTCCCGTTCGCTGCTCTTCTTTCTGTGAATTTCTGATTTTATAGAAGAGAACTGCCGTTGGCTGTGTCGCTGATGACGAGATCTTTGGTTTTAACGTCTCTGATTTTGTTTCCTATTTGGATAGCCTTTTAATTTATCCGCTCCCGATTTGATGAAATTTGGAAACCAAATCAAACTTCACCTTCAAGTTTTCCAATTGACCGTTTGATTCAATTTTTATTACTTGAAGATAAATGAATTAGATCGTTAATTAAGTTTTTAAATTAAATATAAATTATATTTTTATATTTAAAATTGAACACTAAATGATGAATATTGAATCTATTAATTCGTAAATTATTTAATTTTTATAAAAATTTAAGTATTAAATTGAATCAAATTGGTCGATTAATACAAAAGCTAAATTCTGAAAATAAATAATTTATTAGTTTTATCATTCTACAATTACTTTGAAATTATTTGTCAAATATACATTTACCAAAATAAAAACCATTCAACTAAAAATAATTCATAACATAAATTATGATAACAAACATTAATAAAATTAATTCAAGTTGAATTCATCAAATAAAAAGCTTTCAATAGCCAATATTTTTTAAAATTACAATTATGATACAATCACAATTTTAGAAATTTATTAACTTAATTTATTATAGTTATTAGATTAGTTATAAGTCACAATATTCGGTAGAACTAACTTTTAATTTGAGGGTCGTAATTGATTAAGTCCTCAAACTAAGTTTAAACAACATTTTTTTCTTTTTTTGGGTCTCTATACTTGGAATCGAGCATTATGAGTTAATGTTTTACTATTTTACAAATATGTTTAATACAAATTTGGGATGGTAGCTTCTAATGAGTTTATTTTTGCTAATATATTTGGTATAAATTGTTTTTAAACCAGAAAAAAAAATGGAAGTTAGAAAGGTAGTAGAGGGGACACTATAATAATGGGGCATAATAGAGAATATTGCATGGCACTGGTGATTGAAATGAAAGCATAAGTCAGAAATTACTACCCAAACATGATACTAAAAAGTGTGCTAGTATATATAGAAAATGTCTTTTTTTAATCCCAAAAAAAAAAAAAAGAATAAAAAATTATTAGAGGGAAATGAAGGGAATACTCGAGGAAATTAGTATTGGACTGTCGTGGAATTAGGCCTATCAATGGATCAAGTTTAGATCAGATTTTAATTGATCTAAATTCAAATTTAAAATTCAATTTTAAAAGATCAATCCAATAAGTCGATGAATTTTATTTTTCGCAATTCATAAGTGAATCTGTTAACAATTCGGAATCCAACCCAAAATCAGATCCGATATGAGCAATTTAATTAACTATATTTTAATAAATTATATCTAAACTTTTCTAAATAATCACTTAATTTTTTTAAATATTTATATTTATATAAAAAATATATATAAAAATATTTTGAATCGGATCATAAACAGGTCAAATACATGTATATCCAAATCCAAATTCATGAAATATTATATATCAGATTTGGATTAGAATCCAATCAATTGATAGACCTACATGGAATGAAAGCGTCACTAAGAAAATTGGGACACTATTGAAAAATTATAGAACTAAAACGGTACTGGTAAATATGTGAAAAAACCTTGATGGTGAAATTGAGGGTTCCTAAAATTTTAGGATAAATCACGAAAGTTCTTGAGATTTATTATTAGTTGTGCTTTAATACTCAAAATTCTAATTTTGTTAGTTAAGAAGATAACAACAATAAACACATGACAAGCCTTGAAGGGGATTTATTATTATTATTATTTGGAAAAATTTCAATCACACCACCTCTATTTTACTATATCTTCAAGAACACCCCCTCTAATTTTTAAATCTTCAATAACACCTGTATCAAATTAAAAATATTAAATAGAATGTAATTTTACTAAATTGTCCATGATATATTTGAGTACAAACTTCATCTACACCCCCTCTAGATAAACATATCTTCAATGAGACCCCCTCTAGATAAGTATATTTTCAATAAGACCCCTTATGTTTTCTAATTTTTTTTACGTAATTAAATTCGAACTGATTAAAATTCGATTTAAGCTAATTAAAATTAATTTTTTTACATATTAAAATTTGTGTCAATTAAAAATTAAATTTTTTTTACATATTAGAATTTGGGTTAATTAAAATTTTGTTTGAGCTAATTAAAAATTATTTTTAATCGACTCAAATCAAAATTTAATTAATTCGCATTGAATTTTAATCGGCTCAAATTTTAATATATAAAAATATATGAATTTTAATTGACTTAAATTTTAATAAATATAATTTTAATTGACACGAATTTTAATAAGTAAAAAAATATAAATTTTAATCGACTCGAAAGAGAATTTTAATCAGCTCTAACAACTCGGTTATAGTTCAAATCAGCTCAAATTTTAATATGTAAAAAAAAAATTAATAGGCTCAATTTTTTTTTTAAATTTACGAATTAGTAAATAACAAATTAGTATTTACTAACAAATTATTTACTAAAATTGTTATTTATGATTTTTTAAAAAAAATTAAAAGCTTGAATTTTAATAATATTTTATGTAAAAAAATTACTTGAGGTTATGTAGGAGCATTTTTGGTATTTTAGATGAATTTTTTTTGTTAGAAATAGTAGTTTAATTGTAGGGAGTGTTAGTGATATTTAAATTAAATTAGAAGGGGTGTCATTGAAAATTCAGAAATTAGATGAGGTATCCGTAAAAATATGATAAATTAGAGAGGGTGTCGTTGAAATTTTTCCTTATTATTTTTATCTGCATCAAGGCGAAACTGAGGTGCTTACTTTCCAGGAGGTAAAAAAAGAACGAGGTCTACCGGTAATTCTGCAATAGTACTTGCAGTTTTATATTTTTCAATTACATTCTCAAAGTTCATGTATTAAACTAACGTGGTCCTTAATGTTGATAGCAACTTGCACTTGGGGGAAATTAAGGGCAACGTTACTTAGACTTTAAAAATTGACACTATTTAAATACTATATTATTCATTGTCATTGATTTAATTATAAGTTACAGTATTTATTAGAACTCACTATCTATTCAATAGTTATAAACGATGGAGTCAACAAACAGTAATGTTACCATGACCAAATTTTAGAACTAAATTTGCAGCTTCACAAATAAATAGTCTCAATTTTTGGAGTAAAAATACCATTTCCCATAAACTAAATAGACTACCACTTCACTTCTTTTCATTTCGAATAATATTATTTAAATCTTAAAAATTTGATTTAATTTGCTGATATGATGATGTGGTTTCATAAGAATTATTAGATCAACATCAAGTTCTAATGATTGATGGGATCTATAGTCAATCTAAAAGTCACAATGAATTAGGTCAATAAATTATATCACAATAATATTGTGCTTTCATTTCCTACGAAGCACGGATACTTCGTTGAGGTTGACGTACCTGTATCGGATATCGTATCAGATACGATACTCGTCGGATACTCGATGATACGTATCGGATACACCTTCTACGTATCCGATAATAATTAAATATTCAAATTTTTCACGGATATGTTTATAGTAGAGCAACATGTATAATTTTTTTATTGAACTTTTAACAACTCTTTTCGAATTCACATACTATACAATACATTAACAAAAATTTCATATTACTTCCAAGCCACATGAGTGTTTTTTAAGTATTATCTACAATTAAATGCCAAAAAGATCATATAGTAAAACTATTACATTATAATCTTAGTAAAAATTACTTCTAAATACTAGGTAAATATTAGTTTTGATTCTTTTAATTAGTCACTTTCCTTTGGAATATACCCCAGCGACACGATATATATTTTCTTGAAACTAAAAATAATTATTAATTTTTCTTATTATATGTTAAAAAACAACCAAAATATATAAGTGTTAAGTTAGTTGAAAATAATAAAAATATTAAATATATTTTATTATAGTCGTATTCTGGTCGTACCCGTATCCTATTTTTTTAGACTTTATCATATTACCATACCCGTATTTTGTATCCATATCCATGCATCACATTTCGTTTCTAATGTTGCACTAATTTTCAACCCCATTAAGATGCACTAAGCACACTGGTCCATTGGCCCTTATGATGGTCATTGTTCAGGTCTGACATCTCTCTTTTCCTCCCATGGGCGTCCAAGGAGACCCAATTTAACTCAAAAGTGCATATTATTTTTTTTCAAATTATCTAAAAAGTCTGAGATAAAAACAATCCAATCAAAATTAAACTTCAAATTGGGGTGGGGGAGAGGATGATCACCCCAACCAACCACCCCCCCTCCCTTTACCCTTCATCACTTGTATAAGACCAATATTGGTGTTTTTTTTTCTAAACGGTTAAAAGTGTCTAGATCAACTTAATTATGTGCAAGACCAATATTGGTGTTTTTTTTTTAAACGGTTAAAAGTGTCTAGGTCAACTTAATTATGTGCATCTTGATTAATCTTTTTTCCAGTTCGGTTAAAGGTAGGCCACCTACGCCAAGAATAGGGGATTCACGAGAGATTTATGATCCCAATGAATTGTCAAGATTCAAATTTTGAATTTACAATTCATTTCTATTATCACTTGAGCTATCCTATTAACCCAACAATATATGTATTTAGCAAGGCAAAAAGGCCGAGAACGTTGACAAAAAGTTCCTTACCTTAGTCAAATTGTAGAAGCATTGAGATATTGCATTCCCTGCTCATTTATCTTTGCCAAATTCAAGTATTTGAATGTGTTAATGAAATTATCAAGATAACTATCACTCAACCATTGGAACTGATTTAGAATTGGTGTTAAAAAATGTATTCGACTCTAAAGAAAAGGATAACTTGTATCCAAGAATCCCGTTATTGTAGGATTTAAAATGCCATGTTGTATTCGACTCTATCTTGTTTAGGACCTTAATGGTGAATTTCTATAACAAAAAAACATAACGAAGGGCTAGAAAGCCGAGAAGGCTGCATTGAAATCAAGATGTCTATTTCAATGTAATTATCGAATTGAAAGGAGTTTCATTTAATATTGAAACTTACAACTACTATAGTGATAACACTTAATTAAGTCATCAAATTGAGTCCGGCATGAAGTCACAAATAATCTTAATGTCTAAAAAAGATAATGAAGTAACAAAGAAATAGAAAACCTGTCATGCCACAAATAATCTTAATGTCTAAAAAAGATAATGAAGTAACAAAGAAATAGAAAACCTGCTGAAACGTAGAGGTTGAACACATGCAACTCTGCATGGATGAAGAGGAAAAAGCATCAGGAGAGTTCAACAAATTAGAAAGCTGTAATTGTGTCAAATGATGTAGTAGCAGTAGTCCTCTACTTGTATGACAAAATGCCAAAACGATTCCATTGAAAAAGCATGAGATTCTGTAAAGAAAAACAGACATTTCTCTGGGGATTCAATGCATACATGGCATCTTTACAACTCCAAAAAAAAGCCCTAACAAGAAAGCTGGAAAATAATGTGGCAATACTGATGATCAGTACTAAATTTACATATCTAGAAGAATAGAATTTTGAATGCTAAGGATGAACCAAAATTACCCAGATCAAATAGATTCAACTTCGATTGAAAGGCCCATTGGGATCAAGTTGTTTGCACAATCCAAGGTATGTGAGATAAAGAACTCGATCCTTAGCACCAGTCCTGTGATTCTTGGTGTGTTTGCAGAAATACTTCAACTGTTCAAGAGTACAACAACCAAGCATCTGACCCAGAAGCAAAAACAACCAGTTAATCGATTTCTTCTTCTCCGAAATGATCGGTTTCACACTGTTTTCTTGATCGCAGAACTTGCAGGTTGGTAGAATTGGGTTTGTCCACACAGTCGGAGCTCGATCGTGCATGGAGGCTTTGTTTTCCACGATGAATGATCCGATTTCGATGAACTTTTCTCTCAGATCGTAATCCATTTCATAGTTCTGTTCGCAACGCTTGCATTGGACTTCGCCGGTGATTGTCGATATTTGTTTGGATAGTAAGTGGTTGAGGCTGTGCACGGTTGCGCGGTGGGTTGTGGCCCATGGGAATGGGGCTGGGACGGTGGTGCTCTTCCCCTCTCGTGGACCTTGTGATGGGTTCCGACGACCACGACACGGCCGCGACGGACCCCCCTCCTGGCGGCTCACCATGGGTGGTATTGGTAATGCCAGTGAATCTGGCAGAGGATGTGGTGGCGACGCGTAGAGAGTGTGGGAGGGTGAGACCTGGAGGGCTTGTTGTGGGTGTGGTTGTTGCAAGAATGCGTGGTATGGTAGAGGTTGTTCTTGCCCTGGTGGTGGCGGTGGTGGCAATGGCAGAGTAGGGACGAGTGGTGGTGGTGGTTGTTGTTGTTGTACTGGTGACATGCTGTGACGTCTACTAGGACGAAAAGACAAAGAAAGAGAGAGAAAATCGTTGTCTTCTTCTTCAAGTTCAGAAATTTGTATTGGGATCTGAAAGTCAGGACTGTTCTTTCTCTTTCTGTTGATTTCTTGCTCCTTAGTGGTCGCCATTGTCTTCTTCTTGTTCAAGAACTTGGGCAATGCACAGAGAGAGATGAAATTGCAGGAAAAGAAAATGGAAGAGAGAGATTGAGAAAAAGACGTGGGTCTGTTAGAGAGATATAGATTGGAGATGATGATAGAGATTGAGAGAAATACAGATTCTGTGTAGGAATTTCAATTGGGTTAGAATTCTTTCAAATTCAAAAAAATGTCCATTCAAATTCTTGTTAGATGCTCTAGCTAGTGTTTTAATTCCCGCCTGACTCTTAGTAGTGGTGTTGGTCTGTAACTAACTCCCCAGTACAGGACTAATTCCTTTATGGATGCCACTATATATGGTGGCATCTTAGGCTGCGTTTGGCTAGCGCCAAAACACCGGAAAACACAGAAAAATAAAAAATAAAATAATTTTTTTTTGTTCGACTAATTAGAAAGTACAATTTCTCGAGAGAGTTATTTTTTTCTTCAAGTGTCAAATTTTTCTATAAATTTCTACTTTGGTTTCCCATAAATTATGGGGGAAAATTTTTGTTTTTTTGTATAAGTTGCCTTATTTTTTCTGTTTACCCACTTACCGTTTTTTTCTTTAGATTAATATGATAAGAATAATTTAGTCCTTTTACTAATTTTTATATATTTTTTTAGCAATTTTTTATTCTAATCAAACGTATATAAGAAAATAAATTTTTCTTTGCATTTCTTTTCTTTCATTTCACTTTCTACCTTTTTTTTATTTTTTATCATCAATTTCTTTCTAATAGATCCCACCCATAAAATGAGAGATGTTGATCAAATTTATTAATCGATATGTATTTGATACAATACCATCTGGAAAATAACACGATTTATTAATATGAGTATTAAATGGGTTGGATTAGTCTTATTAGATGTGAGTAATCCATTTAACTAGCATTGTGATATGAACACAGGCAATTTTTTTTTAATTTGTAATCTAATATTGTATAAATTACTTTAAAATTAAATAACTTTTTTATTGGTATATGAATCTTGAAGATATATAACACCATATAAAGATAAAACTACACAATTCGATCGAAAACCCTCAAATTTTACTTGAGCAGATTGCTTATTTTAAGGCTAATGGATACCCATTTGTATTTAGGTATATATCATTTAGATTCGAGATTATATTTTGAATTTTTTGTATTCATGTAATTATTTTCACACCAATGTGAAGTATTTTTGCACTTTTTTATTTATTGTTTGCATAATCTGTTAGTTTGAAATTAAATAGAAAACGAAAAAAATAGAAAAGGATACCAATTGGACAAAGCAGACGTAATGAAGTAGGACAAAAGTGAGAGAAGATTAGTTGAGGTGTCTTTGATCAGATCGGAGTAAAAATTAGTCGAACCTTCTCTTGATCATAGAGAAGATGTGTACACCCTTCTCTTTCTCTTGATAATAAGCGAAAATGCTTCAACTTCAATGTTGAACGTGTAATGGGTCTCCTGAAATTCCAGTGTGTCCAAAAGTCTAGTTTAACTGCGTGTCTCATTGAATTACCAGAGGCAAAGGAATTTTTTTCTTGTTTTTTGTGAACTCTCTTAATTATGAAAGAAAATCATTGACCGTTTTACACAATTTCTCTTAATTATGAATTTAGTGTGAGTTTTTCACACTGAATTCATTGAATTTGGCATGTTGTTTTGTTTGGGCATTTATTTTAGGAAAAAAAAACCCTCAAAAAGTGATAAAATTCCTCCAAAAAAATAAAAAGTAAACCCAAAAGATGAGGGCTCAGCGGTAAATGAAAAATACAAAGAAATCATTATTTCTGAGCACAGAAAAACACACACGCTCTAAATCCACATAAAAAAGAAATAAAAACTCCAAAAATATTGTATTATTGAATTAATTAGAAGTTATAGTACATAGGACAACTTAAAGGAATCATCAATGGACCAAAATCCATAGTATTAGAAAAGTTACTAAAAATAAATAAAACAATGCCTAATGAATTAACACGTTTTAGGCAACTAATAATTCTCGAATATTCCTAATTAAATTTCAAATTTAAGAAATAATAAAATATAAAATTTGTCAATTTCATTCTCCACCAGACCTTCCGTTTAAAAAAAACAGAAACTCATCCACGAGCTTCTGTTACTTTAAACAATTCATTACGTCTACGCATACTTTCATCTACCTTGTACTTGATATTAATATTCTATAGTCCTACACGAATTGAAATAATGTCTTTGTCTCCCCTTGTTTCTAGAACTAGAGATTGTACAAATATGTTGTGTAATATTCAATAGTGTCATTGATTTTGAACTATTTCCCAATAGTCAAATCAATATTGGTCATCACCTTGTTATAGTTGACTGTAACGTTCTCGTGTCGCGTCATTTTCAATCGTACGATTTTCGTGTTGTATCATTTTCGGTACGTGCTGAGTTCGTGTTAATAAAAAAATATTTAATTTGACAACAATTAATATAATATTATTTAAAAATTATAAAATTCTTATTTTCTATCTAAAATACTCATTAAATAATTATTTTCTATCTACAGTACCCATTAATCGTGTCAAACTTTAATTTGACTCATTTATTCCTCATGTCAATGAATCGTGTTATTTTCGGGTTCGTGTTCGAGTCAAAAATTGACACCCCTGCTTCTCACCATTCGAGAATACTTATGATAAATCTGTAGTGCTCTCCCACTTACTCCCACAAATTGTCATGATAATCAAGAAAATAACCACAAAAATTGTCAGAAATACCACCAATACCATAAAATTGAGATCCTTGCTTCTCCTTTTGTATATCTATAAACACCTTATCGGAAACTTTACTTATGTCTTTTACACCTATTTTATCAGACTCGCATATATCATGTTCAACCACAATAACTTTAGTCGGTGTATCGTCAACCCCTGTGATTGTCACTAATTTTCTCTTCGTACTTTTCCTTTAACATTTTCTTTTCTTCATGATAATTAGGATTGTTCATCTGAGCTGTCAGGTAGAAATTTTTTGATTGAGTTGCGGAAGACTACTCCTTTGGCCAAACCAACATGATTGAGAGTAATGTTTCGAGAGTAATGTTTCGAGCCCAATTCTGTCAAAAAAATAGGCTCAAAAAATCGGGAAAAAAGACGAAATATCTTATAAATTTTTAAATCGAATAAAATTGAATTTATGTCGTGTCAGAATCTTTTTGACCAAAATTTATTAATAAGTGAATGAATTTATATGATTCATCTGTCCAAATTATGCTTCATAGGTGGGAGGAAGACTGTCCAAACAAAAGCATAGAGACAAGGTTAAGGTGAGTTAATAATTTAATTACCATAGTTTTAAAATTTATTTACTTAGTCCCAATATAGATGACTTGAGTTTGATCTAATCAGAACGAAAATGTGCGTGTAAATTGACTCGACCCTGATTATTGAACAAAAAAAAAATATATATATGTAGATAATGTTATTTTATACTTATTTATAAAACACAATAGTATTTTTGTAAAAAAAATATATTTTTAAAATACATTTGCAATACAAATGTTTCCAGATTCCAGTGGTTTAAATATTAATTCAGGTTAAGGTGGGTCTTGGTCTTGGGAGTGTTAGGTGGAACCTAACTCGTCCCAAGCCCTGCTATTTAAAAGTAGTTCGAAAAGAGAGAGAAAGAAAGAGAGAGGGACAGATCATACGAGCTACAGACGAACTGAAGGCTCAGTTAATTAATTTCTACTTTTTCTGGAATTTTTCATGCTTTATTAAGGTTCTTTTCTTGATTCTCTCTCCTGGGTATCACTCACTTGTTTAGCCTTTCCCATGAATTTATCTCTCTTCTACTTTTTCTCCAATTTTTCATGCTTTACACTTGTTATTTTCTTATTTTCTCTTTTGGGTATATTCATTTGTTTTGTTCTTTGTGATTCTTCAGTACTTGGTCTAGTATACCTGTGAAATTTTGGATACCTTTTCTTACCTGATTAGATGCATATTTCAAGAATGTTGTCAGTGGATTTTTGCAGGTTTTCAGATCCTGTTGGCTTTAAGCTTATTTTTCAGATCAATTATGCTCAAACTTGATTGGTCATGTATAATTGCTGCAGCCCACCTGCTAGAATTCAAGTTAGCTCCTTAAGTTCTCAACTTCTTTGGCTCTTCTAATTTTTTATTTTGTTATTTATGCTTGTACATATGAAGAATGTTTGGATCATATATTCTGCTAATGATGGTATGGGCATTTGTACAATTAATCCATTTCTTGGGTGGTTGAAGCCGGTTTGATGATTTTCTTTTGTTTCTCATTTTTCTGTAGATTGATGGAATTGGGTGATGAAATGCAGAAGATATTACTCTGGATTTCTCAGGCAAGTAATTGTAATTGTATCTACTTTATCTGATTCTCTCTCTCCTGTGTTTCATCATTGATATGTTGAGGGCAGAGGTTTTATTAAGTTAATTGGTGATGTATTATTTCCAAAGATAACTAGATAAGAAACTCAATTGCAGAACATAAGGAGGATGTGCCCTCCTATACAAGACACAAATGATCGAAGCCCAACGAAAATAAAATGGTTGGCATGCATATTCCCCTATACATAATAATCAGCCCTACCATCAGGAAACATGGGTTACTACTTCAGCTACCAACATGTAAACCACACCACATACAATAGTAAGGGAATTTTTTCATACTACTAAGCAAAATCAGCCTCTGGAAACCTCAATGTATGCAAGCCAGCAGGTTTCTATGACTTTTTCTACACCAAACCATTTGACAGCAAAGCTCTTCCCATGTACTGGATATCCTCTAGGATGTCTTCAATGTATCTATGACCTTACAAAGGCTCTTTGATTCCTCCTAAGCCATGATGCCTAATATACAATTACAACTAATACCAACTTTCTTAGCCTAACGATGTAAGTAGCCTAATGAGGACTGTCTTGCCTCCTGGGTGTTGGTTATTAGATCCTGAGTATTGATGAGGAGGCACTCCAGTGCTTGCTAATTATCCAATTATCATTAGTATTATCAATTCCACACCACCTTGCAAACTTTGCCATGAGCACATTTGGATATCATTCCACAACTCCTGTATAGATCTACACTCATGCATGAAGACTTTTTTACTTCTTTCTGCTCAAATCTGGACAAAGGATAAAGCTAGCATCAACTTCTGCGTTCTTATCAAGAAAGTCTTACTGTTCAGATTTTTCACAGTCACAATCAATTCTTGTTGCCACCCATAAACACCTCGTCTGATGAGACACCGGCAAATCTGTTCCAATATTTTCTGGGGATTTCGACGATCAGAGAACAAATCTTTAATGCTTTCTTGCCTATTTCAGCAGAGCATACTTTGGTTTGAGTTGGTGATCCCCAATTCTATTAAGTTGTCCCTTGTCAATAATACCCTGTGAAAACATTCCAAGCACAGAATGGAAGAACACTTGGGTATATTCTGAGGGAACCAGAGTAAACTATACCAATCAAGTACGGGAAAACACTCCCTAATAGTTTTCCATGTTGAATTGGAGGTGTAGTTCCCATGATGAAATTATTTCAGGATGTAAAAATTTCAAAGGAGTATTTGTGTGATATCCAACAAGGCCAAGAGAGTGCTTGAGGCCATTGACAGATATTTCGAGAAATAACTGAACTCACACTCCCATTTTCTGAGCTTCCAAAGCCATACACAGCACAATCTCCATGGTTGACACCCCTCCACCCAGGGCCCATAAGATGCAAATATCTATACAATAATCTTGTACTCCTATTGCCTATGTTAATCTGCACAAACCCCTTTGCAAGGTCCCTTAGCTTCAAAATTTTCTTCCAAGTCCACAGTCCATTATCAGGTAAAGGAATTTGCCAGAAATTTTACCCCCCTGTATGCATAACATGCACTTATGTTCATTGAATCAAGCCCTGGCCATAGTAAGATCTCATCACCCTTGTAAATTTTGGGAGTATGTCCTTGTTAATTCACCTTTTTTATTTATGTATTTTATCCTTGTGATTGACTGTAATGGTATATTTAAATGGGTCTTTATTGTTATTTTATGATTCTAGTTTGCATGTACATTAGTTTATTCAGCCAACAGATAAACTTAATGTATGCATTCTGCGAGAGATGTTGACTCATCCATCATGAAAAATGTTTACTGGTGTAACATTTGAAAACATGTGGGTTTTTTAGTGGATGTAGGTTATTAAGATAGAAATGGATTGCGATGGGTAGGAACCATGCCTTGCAGTTTTCAACTGTTTTAACCCCAAGAAAACTTGAGGACTTCAACTTTTGAGGGAATGGTTTGAGGGTTAATCATGATCATGAAACTGGTTTAAGATGCTAAAGATGCCACTTTGGATGTAATAGTTCTCTGCCTTTTTGTGGAGATGAATAAGTTAACATTGGATAGAAAGAGGCTCTTTTGTAATTGTTTCTCTGTATCAATCTGTTGGATTCTTACTTATCCTAGATTGGTAAAATAATCTTTATCCCTATGTTGGAAAATCTGGACAACACATTATTACCATGTCTATCAAGAGTCTTTTGGTACAATCTTAATCACAGGGTAATTTTTTCTTAGTACGGACAACCTGTGGCCAATTGCATATATGTATGTGTGGTATGGTTATGTTTTTTCAAAGTCCCTAATTTATATGCTCATTTGTCTTTAAAGTTTTGTGCAGAGTGGCAATCTTGCGCTTTGTTTACTCTGGTGTATTATACATTTGATTGTCGGCATATGGTACTTTGCACTGGGTATTGCTGGTGCGCTTGAGAGCTGTCTTATCTCTATTGGTTTGTTGAAGAGGTACAAAGCCCTTGATATAGGCAAAGTCAGGTACCTGGCAATTGTTATAGACAGTGAAGAAGCTCGCCAGACATCAAAGGTTATTGAACTTCTGCGGTGGCTTGCGGCTATCGGTGTCAAAAATGCCTGCCTATATGATCCAGATGGTAAGGGTGCCTTGGTGAGACTGAGTGATGGTGGTGTATTTGTGCTTTTGCTGAAGGTGGTGTTGGAAGACACATATAACTAGTGTGTTTTTGTTGACACTTTGCTTTTGTAGGAGTCTTGAAGAAATTCAAGGAAGCCTTCATGACAAGACTTGGGGATGCGCAATTGTCTGAGGTGTAATCTTATACTTCTACAGAATCTCCTCTTTGCCACCGGTTTCCATTCTAGGAGTTTCTCACCATACGAGAGTTTTTTTATTTGATTCCTTCTCATGATCAATTTACAAATGAAGGGTTATTTTTTATTTATCTCGTTCTAGTCAAAGTTACAATATGTCCACTTAACAAAAGAGGAAAAAGGTGACAATATAGGCTTACATCATTATTTAAGAAAAATTATAGGTGTATATCATCAGCTAGTTCTGTTATTTGTAAGCATGTTTATTCTATTTGGCTAGATTTTATGCAACCTCTTTTTCGGACTAATATGCCAGGGGCTCCTGAACTATGCGCCCAGACTCACTTTGTTACCTATTATGAACTGCATCAATATGGTTTATTGGATTTTGAACATTCCAATTGATAATTTTTAATCCTACTTAGATAACAAAAGTAGTCATGTGTTTCTTATGTGATGTATCTAAGCAGCATTTGGTGGAAGAAACTAAAGACTACCCAAAGAAGAAGGGTTGAAAGATGATCAGTCATCTTTTCTCTCAAGGCGGCATGACCATCACTCAAATCCCATCTTACACCACAATAGGCCCGACCCCAATACTCCCTCATGCCAGCACAATCCCCCCCACGCCACACTCTCCATTTGTTGGTATCGTTGTGTGTTTGTATATATATGTGTATAATATATACAGAGATGGCTGTCATGGAGGGGAGCAGGAGTGGGAGAGGGAGAAATGAGAGAGAGTTGATGGGTGTTGCTCACAGCGTCGTCTTCATCATCTTCTTCTCACCCCCACTCATATTTGATCTCTGAGAGAGAAATGTAGGGTTCAACTTTGACCTAAATTCTTTCCTTTGGGTGGTGTTAATTTTTTCTGCAAAATGGCCTTCAGGTACATCACATAAGAAGCACATGACTACTTATATTATCTTATTTACATGACTGTTATTGATTGGACCTTTTAATCACATATTTTAAACTGTGGAGACCAATTTGGTGCAATTGGTAGTTGAGGGACCAAATTGCTATTAAACACATACTTAGGGGACCAGGATGTATTTTTTAGTCCTCTTCTTTTTCTTGTTTCCAGCTGCTGCTTGTATTTAATCTTTTTTCTTTCGAACTAATGCGGGAATTTTTCCATTTGAACACATGTAAAAAAGCTTTGCTTGTGCTTCTTGTTTTGCTTATATTAGAAAATGGTATTTTAGTGTTCTTGAGCCACTAGAATGTCATTAGCAATGGCAATGTTTTACCAATGTAACATTTGTTCCATGCAGGAAGCTGCTGTAAATGATCCACTGCTTGACCAAAAGTATATGGCTTTGGAATTTGCTTCATTGTCTGATGGAAAGGAGGCAGCAGCTAGAGCAGCTAACTTACTTTTTGTGAAGTATTATTTGGGTGGAGCGGATACAAAACCCATCTTCACTGAATCTCTCATGGCTGAGGCATTAAAGGCTGTTGGTTTGTCGTTTTTTCCCTCTCGTTTTTTGCATAACGTATACACACAGATATCTGATCTTTTAGCTATTGGTGTCATACCTATCAGGTTGTAAGGTGACGGAACCTGACCTTCTATTAGTGTATGGCCCTGCAAGATGCCACCTAGGGTTCCCAGCATGGAGACTTCGGTACACTGAGATTGTGTGAGTTACTTTATATACTTTTTCCAAATACATTTACTAGTTGTCCAAGGTGTCTATGTATGTTGAGCATTTAACTTAGCTGCGGGCAGTGGCTCTTTTATTAGTTTCATAAGTCTTGTGAGTGAGCTCATGTCAGAGGACAGGATTTGCCCTTCCTGAAGTTTATGAATTGGTAGAGTCCCTCAGTTGAGGTGAGTTTTGGGGTGGAGCCTTGGAAGTGGTATTCCTGCATGTTAAGGAAACATTAAGAAACCCCAATTTAAGCCTAAATAACGCATGCCATTCTACAAACAAACTATACACGACAGCTCTCGTAGACAGGTCATGTACAACATATCAGTCATTTCATACATATTCCTGCTATTGTAGAACTGAAAGCTCTTTAGTAACTCTTATCTTCAGTTTGTGAGGCGCTTCTTCTGTGTATTTGACATACTTCGGGGCTGACCTTGAACTATTTTACTGTTGCAGACATATGGGACCATTGAAGTCCATGAAATGTGGTTCCCTAATAAAAGTCATTCGCAAGTTCACAATGGTGCGCCAGAACTATGGTACGTACTTTGTTTTGTATGTAGTTGCAGATTTTTTTTTGGTAAAATCCGACGCAAGTGATGCACTCTCTCTTCCCAAGTGAACCCTGGCTTGGTAGGGCACCCCAACCAAAAATACAAAAGAAGGAAAACAATTCCTTGTCCATTTTATGTGGTCAACATATGAAACAGTTCTCCAATTAGCAACCATTATGTCCTTTCATTCATATGAGGGTTATGTAGTGCTGATCTGATGGCCACAACAGCAACAGCTCTTTTTTTTTTTTGGGTAAATCTTCTGGGGAATTTGAAAGCTGCATCCAAGCTATGGATCTTCATTTTTTCTAATTTTGTTCATAATTCATGTGATTACTGGTGATTCAAGATATGGTGTTAATCCCAACAGAAAAAAAGGGGCTATGTAGTTTACTTGTTCTGTAGTTGATGGTTACTAGTTTTGGTAGCTGAAGGTATATGACCCACACTTTGCAAGCATGGCCTGAGATCGGATTTCAATGCCTACACGTAGTAGCTTCCTATTCTGAGCAATGGAAACTGAATTCACTGCATGTTAATGTGATTGAGAACAGATTATCAATGATATGTGTATAACCAAATTAACCAATTTACAAAGAACCTCGCTGGGATTACTCTGTTATTTCTGTTTCTTGTCAGGTACATGAGGCCCTTCACGTGGAGGAAATTTTCTTATGTGACATGTTCAAGGGTAGAGCGAATGGAAAAGACTTGTAGTTCCCAACATTTGCCAGCTGAATTTTATTTACCTTGGTTTCATTTTGGTTTATGTTTCATGGAATATTGTAAGATGACCAGGTAGATTTATGCCACGAGATTGTGGGTTCTCTTTTTCTTTTTCTTAAAAAAGGGTGGGGGCAAAGGAGAGCCCCTGATCGCACACATTATTCTTCTTGGAAATGAATCTAATTAGACTAGCGTAACGGTTAAACACTGTGTTACAATGTGGACTACAAAATTCGAACCTCCAACTTCAGGGTGAGAAATTCAGTTGGTATTTCACTAGATCACCTCACTCGACGGTAGCTTGTTGGTTCTCTCTTTCTTTCTCTCTTTGTCTGGTTCATCGATTGGACTATCAATCTCGGGGCATAACTATTGTTGGTTCTGTCGATGACTCTCTCTTGTCCGGTTCATCGATTGTTGGTTTATGTTTGATGGAATGTTGGGATGGTATTGACTTTCATAAACTTAAATTCATTAGAATGAAGTAAATGTGGATGAGGCATAGCCAGCAAGGAGATGTTGTGTATGCGATTCTTGTCCTTCATAAAAATAATTGCCCGAGTGGAATGGTGATGGGGTTAACTCAAATTTTGAAAACTAAAAAGTTGCGGAGAAATGCAAAAGCAAACACTATGGAAGCAATTATGACAACTTTTTAAAAAAGAAAAATTGACTTTTTTTTCTTTGAGTTCATGAATATCTCTTTTGGGTTGCCTTTACTAAAAATCAAAAGCTACCAGCTTTCCAACATCACTTTATAAGTTTCATTTAGTGCTTAGTGGGTAACACCATTTTACAATCTCCAAAGATGTCAACTATTATGTCAATCTTGTCGGATTTAGGGCCGACCCAACAATATTAAAAATAAAGTTTGGGTTTTAGGTTTTAAATTTTTAGAAAGTTTCATAATTTTAGATATATTACTAATCCATAAAAAAATTAAATCCATTAACTTTTAAGCCTTAAAAAAAAGCCCCCCAAAATGAAGTCCAATCAAAATTTTCATTGCAATAATTTGGGTTAATGATGCAATTCATAATATTAGACACCTAAAAGTTTAGAAGTTAAAAAAATAAAATTGTATTTAAAAAAGTCAACTCATATTTACCTCAACTCATTCTCTCTTTTTTTTAGATAAAAAATAAAAACAAAAGTTGAAACCTCTTTCTTGACAACGTTAACACATCTTTCTTCTTTCTCTCTCACACATACCTCTCGCCAGATTGATTTCACATGCCTTAATCCTCATATCTCTATGTATGTGTGCGTGTGTGTTGAGATATATACAATATTATAAAAAGTACCTTAAAATTAAAAAGAATAATTTTTTATATTCAATCATATGCTATCTTTTTATCCTAATTGATCATAATCAGTGAAAACTTAACAACGATATGCTAATCAAGTTTTTTTATCTGAGTTTTCATTTCAAATAATGTGATATAATGGAGTAAATAACTTCAATTTTTAAGAAATAACGCATGTGGATTGATACTTAATTCATGAAATTGGATTGGTCAGATGAACCACAAGTCAAGCTTTGGTACAAATGCATGCATGATTTTTCTTCAAGTCTCTCTCTCTCTCTCTCATGCATGCATGATTATTCATGTCTCTCTCTCTCCTGCCTGAGCCCACCAAATTATTTCTTGTTGAAGTGAACTCGAATCTAGTGATCCATGCTTCGTCGGCTATGGATATGTCTGTTTTTCCTCAACTACAAAACACATGATTACACAGACAAATGAAGTGCAAGTGGGGAGTTTCTTAGTCCAAAAAACACTATTGCAAGTGAATATTAAACTCATGGTCATTGTGATTTTACATGCATTTGCTTTGCTGCCAAACCCTTTAAAATAAAGAATATGACAGAAAATCCAAGGTCAGCATTTCATCTAGATACCTTGAATTTTGATTAAGGGGACATCAATTGTGGGTCCCCCAACAAGTTGACTCTAAACTTTGTTTATGCACAATGAAGGGGTTTGAGAGAGATGCCCAATAGTTGCTTCCAGCCTTGTCAGTGGTACATTATAGAAATATTAAATAGCGCAAAAAAAAAAAAAGTAAATTATATTTTGTACCATGAAAGATTTCAAAATTCTTATTTTATACTATTAAATATTAATTTTTTTATATTACACATTCAATATATCAAAAGTATTGTAATATGACTATTTTATTAATTTTTCTGTCAATGTCGATGAATTAGTTTTTGACGAAAAAATAACAAAAAATAACAAAAATGTCACATTATAATATTTTTAATATATTGAGAGTGTAATATATAAAATTTAATATTTGAGGGCATAAAATAACAATTTTAAAATATTTTAAGATGTAAAATTGAAAAAAAAACCCAAATCAATATTGACTTTCTTTCTTTTATTATTTTTATTTGTTTCTAGAATGCCATCGACACTCATGTCAGGTATGTCCCCACGTCAGAGTAAACGAATGAATAACAAAATTAGGATGCCAAATCCAACTCTCTCTCCTCTATTTAGTTTAGACTAATTTTAGAGGACTTAAAAATTACACTTAAAAATTAAATTTGATAATTACAATCATTGAATAGGTAGTAGATCCCAATATCTATTAAAACCTACAGTAAAATCAATGATTGTAATTATCAAGTTTAATTTTTAAATCTACTTTTTAAATTTATGCAGCATTGCTCTTTAGTTTATTCCTAATACACATTCAAAGAATGTGACTAGATAACATCGTCTCTAAATTTAGACGTCATGAATTTGAATTTTGTCAATTTTTAAGGTCAAATCATGAAAAATTATGCTTCATGAATATCCTAGCCCCGACATAGATGACTTACCTTTGACCAGATCAGAGAGGAGATTAGTTAAGGTGTGCGTAAATTGGCCCGAATACCCCTAATCATTAAACTTTCAAATTTGGAAGTAATATAAACTAGGATCCTAATGAAAGAGTATTAATGTTAAAATTTAACTCAAATTAAGAAATAGAATCAATGGAAACCTGCTAAAATTGTGATACCCAAATTTGTCTATCAATTTTTGTATCCAAAGTAATGTGTCAAAATTATATACATTGAATATTTGGTGGAATTAGTGGGAATTACCCACATTGATTTGAGATATAAAATTTGGTAAATGATTTGGTGATCATAGCATTGCTTCTTTCCATAAATAAACCCCGTTTTTTTTTTTCATTTCATTTTCATGGTAAGTGGCCTATAAATAAAGAAGCCAGAAGTTGAATAGCCCACCCACCCATACCTTTGTTTCAAGAAATTAGCAGACATGAGATCTCTCTCTCTCGCCACCTTCTTCATTTTCTCTCTCTTCTTGGTAAGAAATTCTATGCTTGCAAGTCCAACCATCTATTTTTTTGTTGTATCGAAAGTTACGATTCAATCAGATTAAACAAAGACTTATAAAAAACTTGAGCTCAATCTCAACTTGTTGGGATGAGAACTTCCAAATCGATCCTAACATGTTAGAATCGGTTCAAAGTTCTTCAAGGTCCATCTCAATACTCAGGATTTCATTCGGTCGTAACTTGAGTTTGGTACCTTATTTTAATCATATTTTTCTTGTATATATGATTCTACATCTTGTGTTTCAGTTTTCAGACCTTAGCAGTGCAAGAAAAGACCCAGAAGACTATTGGAAGAGCATAATGAAAGGTGAGCCCATGCCCAAAGCAATCAAAGACCTTTTCCATGAAGATCTTGCATCTCAATCCACATCTTCTCAGGCTTCAAAAATGGATCATTTCATCAAGGATTTCGATCTCAAGCCTAGTGTTATAATCTATCACAGCCATATCAGGACTCCGAGGCGGGTTGCGAAACCGAAATCCGCCCCTAAAGCCAAAAATCTTTTGTTAGGCTAAGTGTAATCCAGGCACATAGAAAGTGCATATGAGCAGTAACTTATTGGGTAATGAATTATGTGACTAATCTTCTTGATTTATTCGGTTTTAATAATTTTGTAGGTTTTTGATTATATTTTATTTATAAAAACAATCTATTCGTATATAAGGTCAAGCTGTATACATTTGGCCCCTCTCCAACAATTCAATAACCCAATAGCGGGAGGTCGAGAACTTACCCCCCCCACCCCCCCCCACCCCCACCCCAATATTAATCATAATTGACATTTATGAACCTTTGCATTTGTGGAATACTTGGTATGGATTGGTGACGCCAAAGACCCAGGTCGAGCCACTGTTTCGTTGGTGGACCGGTTCAACCACAAAAGAACAGCCCACGGGTTGCCCCAAAAACTAGACCGAGCCGACTCATAGCCTGCTGAATCATTGAGTTGGGTATTTAACTTGGGAAGCTAATTCGTTATAATAATCATATCAACAAGAAGTCAATACGTTTCATTTTTTATTTATCAGCTATAATAAATTAAATTTTAAATTAATACAAATACTAATTTCTAGATATAAACACAAAACCAAGAAGCATTTTTGGTACTCATCAAAACATAACATTGATAAAGCAAGACCCGGACAAGCTGCCGTTTTGTACTTTCGGTTTATTGGGTCGGTTACAGTATCGAAAAATAATTTTTTTTTTGTAGGAATTTTTATTTTTTTTATCTAAAAATAATGTAAGCAGTATATTATTTTATATAATTTTTTAAAGTTTTTCAATCAAATGGTTAGGAATTGTCTAAAGTAGAGCGGCGATAGTGTAGAGCATGCACGTGTCGTGTTATTTATGGGATTCGTATTCAACAATAGTCAACTCTAACTCAACTTATTTAATTAATCGTACAGTGTCAACCTGTCTTGTTTATTTTTGTGTTGATGTTAACCCATATGTAACCCATGAATTAAATAAGATTTTTAAATATTACCCATGAATTAAAAACATTTTTTTGTATAATAAGTTCCCTTCGTGTAGGAGCAATGTTATGTATCCTCAAATAAAAGAGGATCATTGGATTAATGGGTCTCATTTAAAAAAGTTGATGGAACCCACTCATCTAATGGTATCCTTCATTTGGGATACATAGTATTTTCCTCCGTATAGTGTCAATACTTGATAAACATTCGTGTAGTGTTAATTTCGTGTTTGACACTAATTCGATCCCATTTATTATTCGTGTTACACATGCCGTGTCATTTATTGGTTCATATCGAGAAATGTTCGAGCCCTAATCCGTTAATTTCATATCAATTTCAAGTCGTACTTTCGTGTCGTATAAAAAAATTATCACCCCCTAGCCTAAACAAAAATATACGGCTATTATCAATTTTGGTACAGTATTATTGACAGCAATTCAATAGTCATATCCTACAACATTAATTAATGGGTTTGGTTTGGTAAGTATTTTCAATTATATTCAATAGTAATAATTAAGGATTCGGTAATTAATGTCCAAATTCATTAAATGATACGCTACAAGTTTTATCTGTAACAGACAATGCTTACATTTGTGATTTGGACAGTTACAAATCTGTTTATTATGGAGGTTTCATTGGTGGCTACACAAAAGTTAATGAGACAAGTAACAAAAGTTAATGTAGATAATCTTACGTTATGCATAATATAATGATAAGAATAATAATACTAATTGAGAATTCAATGAACGCTGCAATTCACTATACATGGTTATTTTCATCTGACGTAAGTGCAAGTTTCATGGTCCTAATAAAAAGATTTAGTATTTACCTCTATAATAATGCTATTGGATTTTTTTTAGCTACCTCATCATTATGTTAGGATATTAGTTGTCGTAGAATTAAGGTTGTCAATATTTGACACGACATATTAACAAGATGCGAATCGAATACGAAATTAATGAGTCGAACACTAAATTAAACGAGTCAATGGTTAAAATGGGTCAACACGCTCTAAATACAAAAAAAAAATTATGTCAGGTTCATGTCAAAATTAGGTCAACCCAATTTTGTACGTATTAAACCCATATATTTTAAACGAATTGACATGATTTAGACAAACACGACCACCTAACTTATCATAGACTCGTTTATGACAGTATAGTTTGTCCATTATGTATGATGTTATTATTTCTTACTTCTACTATAGTAATTGACAGTATAATTCTTAACATTATTATGACACTATTTATTATAGTTCTTATTTTAATTTTTGGGTTGAAACTTAAATGCATTTTAATTAATTT
>CAUOFW020005919.1:0-25632 GCA_963454935.2 Ilex paraguariensis
TATTGTCAGTTAATCATTTAGACCTCTTCACATTTAGAAATATTACTCCTACATCTTATGACATTTGTGCACGTATAACATGTAACTCATTTTCATTGATATCTATTAATATAACCGTTAAAAAATATAATTTTATCCTAATAAAAAATTATAATTTCATATTACCCTTTATTTTATAGGTTCAATATACTATAAAGTTCAAATCTAGTTTACCATTTGAATGTCTAATAAAATATAAATATTTATATAATATTTTTCATATTACCTTTTTATATAAATATCTACATTTTATTAGACATTCAAATGGTAAGCTTGATTTTCAACTTTAGAGTATATCGAATCCACAAAATAAAAGGTAATATAAAATTATAATTTTATATTATGATAAAATCATATTTTTTAACGATTATATTAATATATATCAACGAAAAGTGGTTGTGTTACACATGCATAAACGTCATGAGATGTAAGGGGAATATTCTAAATGTGAAGGAGTTCAAATGATTAAGTAACAAACATGAGGGGATCAAGGTATAATTTATTAATTTAATTTTAGATGCACATTGATACAAATTTCTATCTTTGAGGGTGCAAATTGAGATTTTTGATCTTTGGGGGTGCACATTGATACAAATTTCTATCTTTGAGGGTATAAATTGAGATTTTTGATCTTTGAGGGTGCAAATTGAGATTCGAACAATCTTTCGGGGTACAAAATGAGATTAACCCAATTTTTTATGACAAATTAAGTGGAGTGATTTAGGGAATTGGGGCACATTTTGTGTGGAGTGATTTAAGAAATGTAAAAATTAAAATTTATAAGCAAGACTTAAATTTTTTGGGAGTTAATCTAGTGCGTTAGATTAACAATTTTGAAATGATTTGAAACGACAATAATTCGAGACAGTTTGAGATAGTGTTGTCAATCAAATTATGATTTTTTTGAACATGAAGCGTTGTCGGTCGGATGATGCCTTTTTTATCACGAATCGATCTGAGCCGATTTTTGTCTCTTGGATTTAAAATCGTTCTACTTTATTATATATATTAGTTATTGCCCGTGCCTGAAGACACTATTCATCTACTATTAAAAAAAATTGATAAAATAAATTCCAAAAATATGACCTTTGGACACTCCAAAAAGTTAATTGGTCACAACATATCAAATTTTTGTCATGCAAAACACATAGTGCTCACACAAATCCGTCTAAGACGTCGCATCGATTGACTTCATTTCAAGAATAAGCTTCTGGTAAAAAATTTCAAAGTATATATGCACAACAATTCTCATCATGTTGTCATCATCGAACCAAATCAAGCTCATCACTTACTAATATTTCAAGAAGTACCAGCTCATAGCTAAAGAAGTCAGCAAAAAAGCAGAAATCAAACTCCTAGTAATTACAGGAGAAACTATTTGTAGTAACAAAATATTTATGTGTCCACTAACTACATAACTAAGATGTTCTTTGAATTCGGATGTTAAGAATCTAATACCTGCTGGTATTTTGATAGCCTAAAAATTGGTGGATTCTCGCTCTTTAAATTGAGAAAGTTCTCCTATTTTTTTCCCTAAGATTCTTGAGAGGACCTATAGCCAGAGAACCCAATGGCATCGGTTAGGGAAACATTAACTTGATGAACACAAGTCACATACCAACCTCAAGAAACTAAGAAAACAATAGTACTATCACAATACAGAGTAACAAAAACTGGGTTTGCTAAAGAAGAATTTTGAACAAATTTCTATGCATGCAGAAAATAAAGATGTTCATGTGTTCATATTAGCATTATATAATAAAAAGCAGTAAATACCTTAAAAGCAATTATTAGGTTGTTTCATCGCTCATGAGTGAGAAGAAACTATTTAGGGCTTCTTGAAAGTCATTAATTTGGCTTGTGCCATCTCAAAATTCCATTTGTAGCAAAAAAAAACATCTATATTATTGTGAAGTATTCCCCTATGCATTATAGAGACAACCAGCATGCTATAGGCACATCCAACACACATTAAGAATTGTATTGAACATGCATATTGTCAACAAATAATTATATTGAACATCTAAGATACAACTATCCACTGCAATGTTAGACGGGTTGGGGTGGGAGTGGGGGTGGTATTAAAACTAAACATTTGAACATTTTTTTTTTCTTTGAGGCAATACAACAAACACATGGTGGCACATAGAAAAACAAAATCCATAACACCAAAGTTAACAAAGAAAATTGAATAGTTCAAACATCCGTTAATCTTTGAGAAAATTAAACAAACACTTTGAGGCACGTAGCGAACATCTATGCAAAATTGGAAAAAAATCAAAATCAAAATCCATCACAAACAACTAAAAAAAAATTACAACAAAAATAATCAGCATCATGCGCAATACCCTCTCTTTTTTTTAAAAATCCCAAGCATTGCAAATTCAACTAATTGAACAAAGAATGCTCCTTTAGGTGCCTATTTTTGGCTGCCTCCTTCCTCTTGTGAGCCTCTTCCTCATGTACACATATAAAACTGTAAATCATAATAAATAAAAAAAGAAGAGGCCAATTAATAAAAGACAAATACTATGAGATTATCTCTTATCCAAGGCTTTCTGCATTCAACTGCAAGCTATTCATATAGCCTGTAAGGAAGAGACTGCTCTGTTTGTAATTTCCCCATAGTTTAAATATGAAAAATATAGCTAGCAAGTCCTAGAAAATTGGGGGGAAAAAAGAATCTTTCAATGCAACTTTGAAACAAACAAATGAAAATAACTACTAAATACAATAATTTATGCAATTAAACCTTAAATCCTTTCAAAGAATAACTTCAATCTACTACTTATCAAATCAAATACCCCAAGAAAGTTAAATGACAAAGTTCAATGAACCAATTGTCCAAGAATCCAAACCTTGACAACATACGACATCACCCTACCATAGACCCAAGAAGAGTGTGTTGGAATGAGTAAATCGAAATCGCTTCATTGCGTGAGGTTGAGGACATAGAACAATAGTGGTTTCGATGGCTTAAGAGATGGGTCTCATCATAACCGCCACCAGCTATTAGCACCAACCGGTAAACAAATCAAATACCACATTGTCAGCAAAAAATCAACAACCCATCACAAATCAAAAAATGAAAATTACTTTGCGAGAGAAAAAACTGTGTATTGCGGACATGACGATAATGGGAAAAATACCAAGATCAAAATCACAAAGCCACAATTGTAATAGAGATAATCCATCGAAATTGAAAATGCGTGTGAGTGAGAGTTAGAGAGGGAGAGAGGGGAAAACAAAGAGATGGAGGTACCTGGCATGGGTGTCGTCGACAACATCGATTTGTTATGGGTTACGGTTGTTGCCAGACGTCACTAGTTGGCTGGGTCACTAGTGCTGTTGCTAGGTGGCTTCTTTTTGGGTAATGGAGAGAGTGAGAGAGAGATAAGGGGACGTTTAGCAAAGAACAATCAAGATGCGAATGCAAGTTTGAAGGTTGGAGATGGACTAGCCAGCGACAGTGGCTGGGCAGTAGTGGTGAAGAAGAGATGGGGGTTGTGTGTGAGAGAGAATGAGAGAGAGAAGAGCTTGAATTTGTGTGCAAGAAGACAGAGAATGGGGTGGATGGAAGGAAAGACGAAGAGATGATTTGGGCGTGAATGAGATACCTGGGTGTTGAGTAGTGGTTTTGGGGATGAGTTTGGAAAGCAGGGGATAAGATTGAGATAGATTCTATAGAGAGATTTTGGAAAAGATTTAAGAGATTTTGGAAAATATTTAAGAGAGGCGTGAGTCAGGCAAAAAGCCCTGATAATTAAAAAAAGAATTTTTTTGGGTGAAAAAATAAAATTTGGTAATCACTGTACACTATTAGATCAAAATTTTTGAGAAGATCTGAACTGTCTTTCATGTTGGGATTACATTATCTGTTGAATTTGTTTATCTTTTGTCTCAAAACAATTGGACCTCTCTTTGTCTCCAGAATTAAAATTTCGTTCTACTTTATTATAAAGATATACTAGTCATAACTCGTGCTTGAAGGCACGATAAAATATAAAATTCGAGCATCCAAAAAATTGATCTCATTATATTAATTTTTGTCAAAATATATTAACTACAAATTAATCAAATATTAAATAATTAAATCTATGATAAAAATGAATGATGTGATGTTTTTTAGGGAATAAATATATAAATAATTAAATATATGATAGAAATAAGTGATGTGATTTGACGTTTGAGTCTGACAAAGGGATGATGGGTGAGGTAAGTAATTGATGATGATTTTGAGGGAGAAAATATGACTAAGACAAAATTCAAACATACACTATTTTATTAAATAGATATGTTTATCAAAAACATGCACATATAAACACACGCATAAGATCCACACATCAACAAACTCAAACATAATTGGTAGAGAGGGACCCACTAACCAATTCCTCTTAAAAAGAGGAACTAGGAGTGGGCCACTTATACTCAAGCTTTTTGGTGTTGAGCAAACGATGTGCGATACACTTTGGTTTTTTTATCAAAGGCTTGCACATATAAATAGATAGATATATATAGGTTACGACATTTTTTTTTTGATGTTTTAAAAAGGGGTGGGAGACAAAGGAGAATGCTCACGAACATAGTTTTTAAACTCGGCCCGAATATCAATCCGAAAGAGACTGGTCATTGCTCAAAATTGGTAATATAATAAATAAAAATTAATAATAATAATAATAATAAATATGTTAAAAATTACAATAATTATAAAAAAAACATGTTTAATGTTTATTAGATCAGACAAAAACTCAAAAATTATTAAACATGGACCAATCAAACAGATTGTTCAGTAACAATTAGGCAATAACTCAATCAAAAACCCATGCTCAATTAGGCAGTAACAAATTTCATCCCCACCAATTCCCAATCAAACCAATTAAACCCCAATTTTATCACCACCAATTCCCAATCAAACCCCAAGTTTATCTCCTCCAATTCTCAATCGCATAACTAAGCAATGCTCTTAATTTCATAAACAATATGAAGTAATATTCAAGTATCAACTAATGTAGTAAAATAGCCGTGAGATCGAGAAAGAGAGGGAGAGAGAAACGGTGATCAGTGATTTACCTACTGAGGGAGTGAAGCAATTCGTGAAGAAGGGTAGAAAATTGTCAAGGCAGGAAGATTGATCAGATGATGGTGGTGGAGGACTTCGATAATTGACCACACTTTGCCTTCGAGGTTTCGACAGTTGACACTTCGATTGAAAGAGAGGCTTTGACAATTGGCATCAAAGTTGCTCGTTCGAGAGAGGCTTCGAGGATATGACAGAAGGCATGCGCATACTCTGGAGGGAGGGAGGGAGGGAGAGAGAGAGATGCTCGTTTGGAGTCGAGGGAAACAGGAGGCGCAGCACATGAAGCTACAAAATGAATACGACAAAAATGCCCAAAACTCCAAAAGCTTGATTTTTATACCTTTTTAGTTAACCCGTCGGGTCTTAAAATTTTTTAACGGTTTAGCAGGTTAAGACAAGAACAGGATGTTCCAGCAGGTTTATCCGAGGTTTATACTTAACTGATCTAATAAGAAAACCGGCCCAGTTTGGTAGTCAATTCATTGGGTTGACCTGTCGGACCAGGTCGAATTTTAAGACATTGCTCATAGACCACCACTATAGGACCTTATGGATTATCTGGGGGAGAATTTAGGCCCTATTTTTAAAGAAGGTTCCAAATTTTTAGATATTATAAATCGTCCATATAAAAAAATTAAATTTATAAATACTTTAAATCTTACAAAACAGGTCTTATAAATTGTGGGTTACAACATTTGCTTGATTTTACGGTTACGAACTGAGGAAATTAAATTTTGGGATATCAATTTTTGCAACTAAAAATTATGAGCGACCAAAAATTTTCAAAAGCTAATGTGATACCTCGGATCGAAACGTTCTAAAACGTCAATAGCTCTAGACAGCTTGGATACTGTCGTCCGCCAGATGAGTCATTTTTTTGTCTCGAAATGATCTCGACTAATATTTGTCTCTAAAATTCAAAACTCACTCTACTTTATTATATAGATATATACAGCTTACGATATTTTTTTGTTATGCTTTAAAAAAGAGTGGGGATAAAGGAGAACGCTCAGAGACTACTCTGATAAACTCTCACTGGCGGGATCATTAGAGGTGGTTCAACAGTGTTATTGAAAAAACTTGGGTTTTAGGCCCCATTTTTAAAGAATGCCCCTAATTTTTAGATATCATAATAATTCATATAAAAAATTAAATTCATAAATATTTTAAACATTACAAAAATGTCTTATAAAAATACAAGTCCAATCAAAAAAAAAAAATTAAGGCTTCACTTCAAGGAAAGTCCCATAATTTATAAGCGTGCAGTAATAGTCCAAATAAAAAATTTAAATCCATGTCCAAATAAAAGATTTTAATTCTATTGTGAAATTAAAAGGCTCTATAATTTATTTTTATAAAAAAAACAAAAAAAAACCTAATAGTAAAACTAAAACTACTAAAAAATTTAGTCTTAACTCCCAAAAAAACCAAGTTTAAACTTACCATCATAATTTTCAATTATTATTTCTCTCTTTTATTATCAAGTTCAAATATGGTAAAAAAAGTTTGAATATAAAATTTTAATTAATATTTTTGTATTTAAAAAAATTAAAAATTAGATTTATTATTAATATTAAAAATAAAAAGGCATCATTTATCATTTTCACTTTAGGCCCCAAAATGTCTTGGGCTGTCCCAGGGGATCATGAGACTCTTAGGGTGTGTTTGGATAATCGGCAAGAATAAGAATAAATTGGATTTTTGTATCTTAACCCATCCCACCCAAACCCACTCAGACAGTTAATTGGATGGGTTAAGTATGTCATTCAACTCAAACCATTGTTTGGCGAGGAAAAATTGAATTGGATGGACTTCACCTTGACTTTTGTAGATTTTTACCATTGTACCCATTGATAATCCAATTTTGACCACCTTTATCTTCAACCAAACACGTAAGAGGAACGATTGCTGAACCAAACCTATAAGTCGCCACCATCGCCGCCACAACAAAAACACCACCACCACAAAAGAACACCCATCGCCACACCACCACAATAGAAACATCCACCATCACAATAGAAACACCCACCACCACCACAACAAAGACTCAAATTTGAAAGACAAAAATGAGAATTAGGGTTTCAAAATACCCACCATCATATCAGATCTGAGAGATAGAGAGGGGTGTAAAACCCGAGCATGCATGTGTATGAAACAAATATAGGAAAATATTTTTTTTATAGTGCATGTTTTAATAGGTATATAATTATAAAAAAAATTAGAAATTTTTTTTTTAAAGTTGAGTTATTTACGAAAATGCCATTGTATGACATTTTTTCCCAAGCTGCTGCCTGGCAGCACAAGAGCTCTCCCCAGCCTTCTCCAAGTTTCCATAGTGGTGGAGGAGATGCTTAAGATTTCAGCAAGCCTCTGGATAAGGGAGAACCGCCAAGAGAGGGAGAAGAGAGAAGTTAGAGAGAGAAAATTAAATTTTGAATTTTGAATTTGTGGAAGAAGCTACTTTGAACAATTAAAGGTATGCTACTAGACTAATTTGGGGACTAGGAATCTCCTGGTATCATTAGAATTTCATAACGTGTACTACAATTGCTCGAATTCATGTTTTAAATTTGTGAGTTTTAGGTTATTATGAAATGAGTTTTGAGTTTGAGGTCATTTTGGTTAATTTGGTCAGCATGGTTGTGTGGGGAGGTAAAGGAGTATTTTGGTGGTGATTTCAAAGCTTGTCATGGTCAAGGGTGGTGGTGATGAAGTTTCGACCATGGTGAGTTTTTGATTTCTTAGTTTTGGGGCTTAAGCTTTGGAAGGAAGGTTGTTCCTCACTAAAATGAACCTTAGGAATCTGTCGGTAACCTTAGAAATGGATTTCGAAGTTGTTCAGATGGTTAAAATGCAAGTTGTAGGTCTAGCCATAAACTAAAAACCTTATTTTTGGTTTACTTTGACCGCTTTTGTTTATGGGTTTAAGCTTAATTCGAAGGTTGAGAATTATGGGGTTTGTTAGATTGATGTGTTGTGAGTGTTTAGATTCAAAAATTAGGTGAAAAGGTGTATTGAGTAGGGAGGAATAAGGGTGAGAAGTAAGGAGGTTAGGGCTGATGGGAGGAGACTAGGGTTTTGGTCAACGTGACCAAGGAAGAAGATGAAGGAGGAGGAGGTACACCAGTGCACCCCGATAGCGTATGATGGAGCGTCTGACCTCCGATTGACCTTTGGTTGGTGCCAAAATTTTCGTAACATCCGTGCGGTGGTCCCGGTAAAATTTAAAGCCGATCCAACGGCCGGATCAAAATGAGGATTAAAATGATTATTTTGCCCTCTGGGGCCAATTTGACCTAGTTTTTGGGTGATTTTGGGAAAATAAATTTTATATTCATTCCTAGGTAGGTTATTTGAGTATGTGTATGAAAATTCATTGAAAAATAACAACATTTTATTTTTGGCTATTTTGGATCGAAAAGCAGCGCATGATAGAGTTTCTCAATTCCAGATCAGTCAAAGTTTTTCAATTTTATTTTGAAATCATATATTACATTATTTATGAATTATTAACATATTTTCAAACTTATGATAGATTATTTTGAATTTGAATTGAAAATCAGAGATTTGGATTAGGGTTTTGTGTGCAGTAACGCACAGAGATTTGAAACGATGCATTTGACTGTATAAAAAAAGATGTATGATTCCTTTTAAACTAATTGTAAGTGCACATAGGTTGAGTAGTAATAAGGGTTTACATTCAAATTTGAGGTTGTATACACACTGAGTTCGTAAACGTTTGAGGGGTCAATTGGTCTTCAGACTTTGAGTACTAAAGTTAAATTGTGGTGAATATGAATCGTCACAAAACACATTCCTCTGCATTGATTTGCATTAGTTAAGCTATTTTCATTCAATACTCATTTGCATTAATCCATGTGTTAACTGTTAGGGTCGGAGGCTACTACCTCGGTTATACATAGGGATCGACCATAAAGAAAGGAAGGGTATCTGACAGCGGTAAAGGTGAAGTGTACTGCTTCATAATACTTGAAATTAAAAGTATATGATATACCAAGTTTATTCTCTTATATGTGAGAAATCAATTTTGCTGAATTGATTTGATTTGATTTGAGTTGCTTGAGTTATAGATCAAATATGTTTTGTTGAGAAGCTTGTGGTTTGTTGAAAAGCTTGTGATTTGAGTGGTATCCAATGTGCTAGAGTTGTTGATAGCTTAACATGGCTTACATGTTGTTGATTTGAACATTGCGCAGTTGTCATAAGATAGCTTGACATTGCTTAAATGTTGTTGATAGCCTGACATTGCTTAAATGTTATTGTTGACTCATAGCACATGTGGACTATTTATTATGTTGTTATATTGACAGAGATTATGAGAATTCAAATTGAGTTAAAAACACTTTGATTTTGACGTTCTGCTTAGATTGTGAACATATTTTGGTGAAATGATATTTAATCCATATTTTTAATATTTTCATTTATTATGATACGCAATACACTCAAGAAAATTATTGGTTTTAGGATGCCGAAGTCTAGAGTGAGGTCCACTTCTGCACTAGCATGGTAGAGATGGGGGAAAAAATTAAGGAATCTGGTTATGTATATACTGTATAGGAGTGTCTATTTTCCCTGTTGTTTGCTGTAAAGGGATGGAATCTCTAATCCTTTATTTTGGAAAAAACGGCACTGTTGTGTACTTGGTATATAGTTTTCTGTTTTAATTGTGGCATTAGGTGGCATTATTGATTTTTAAATGCATTATAAACGCTGGTAGCACCACGTATTTTACGCTTCCATATCTGGGAAACCAAAGAGGGTCTCTTAGGATGGGGTGTGTCAAGGGGAGTTAATTTCATAACAGAGGTTAGGGTTTCAAAATCATCCATTATCGTGGTGAAGATCTCTTCTTCATTCGGTCCACTCAGGCACCCAAACCCAGCCTAACAGAAACGCTGAGCTTGGGCTTTGTCGCCTTCACAAAGCAAGAGAAAGAGAGAGAGACTGGAGAAATTACCTCAATCCAGGGATGTTGTCAACCACACGAAGTAGAAAGTTGGAGGACCTTAGATTGTCGTCTTCTTCCTCGCCTCTGTGCAATAGGCCTTGGACGAGCTCAACTCCTCCGTGCTCTGGTTTTCAAGAGAAAAGAGAGAGTCGAGTGTATGGAGAAGAGAGAACTCATGCATGCAATGCCAACACCAAGCCTCATCCCAGACACCCACAACACATGCAATACCATGTATATGAATCTAGGAATTTCAAGCTCTGCTATAGATGTTAAACATCCAATGACCATTTAATTAATTTTTTGTATTTTTTGGGGCGGTGATTTATGAACTTTCACCAATGGGACACCACACCATCAACGAATCTTTAGGATATCCCACATGTGGCTCTATTTTCACCGTCACGCTTTTATAGGCTCATTACACCAATGAAAATCACATAACTGACATTACCGGGTCTTGCACCCAAAGGAGAATCTAGCCCTTCTTGCTTCACCCTGACATATTTATTTTTAATGCAAACTGTGCGACTCAGCCAGGCCTAGGTCCAACCTTCCCGAGCCCATGTATCAACTCGCCTAGGTGGTGATTATAATCATACTCTTTACATTCTAAATGATGCCTCCATGAACATCCCAACACATGTCATAATTGATTTTAATCCAATAGCATACATGTAAACACTAACTATTTATATCAAAACACTTAGAATGCATGAAATGTAAACACATAGCATACTCACAACAAAGTCACATAATCATAGCATTAACGCATATAAGAGCATTCTACATATCACCCAACAAATGTTATGTACATTGATTCACTCAATTAACATGCCTGATTTTATTGAGGCATTTTATCAAACACTCAAGGTGCATACAATGTAAACACATAGTATACCCAACAACTCATTTCATCAAACCAAATTTAAGCAAGGTGAGGGTTCACCTAATTCTCATATTCAATCTTAATCCATTAGTTACACTAGTCAGAAGCTAAAACATGTGATACACACACTCATAGCCTTACCCATTTCATATACAAGCCCTAAGTTGGGAATAAACCTAAATAGGAGGGAACCCTACCTCTTGTAGCATGTACACAAGGTAGATTGACTCCTCACGACGCCAAATGATGTTTTGTTCAATCCTGAGCCAAAACTCCAATTTTTGAAATGTATCGTAATTGAGCATGATGGTACCCATGTGTAACCCTCACTGTTGTTAGCAACTTTATTCCTTGCTCTTTGGCAAGTCATCGCTCGAAACTTGCTAGATGGCAGAAAGAAGATGGACCTTTTTCTTTCCTTATATACTTGGCCCAAAATAGGTCACGTGTCATCTTTTAATTGGTCACATTTTAATCTCAATCAATCTCGTCCCGACACATGTGATATTTAATATAATTTAATAATAGTTAATTTAAATTATTTTATGGATTCCGTAATTAAATTTGATCACAGATTTTAACAACGCGATACTCGATCACATTACAACACCTGAAAATCTGACTATCTCAGAATTCGATGCAAATTGATTAGTTAACTAGATTTTGCTAGACAAATCCAATGGTAAGGTACATTCCATCATCCAGGTTCTAGAAAAATTAGTTTTTCAACCCGTATTTTAATGGCTAATTATCGTTTTATCTTTTTTAATTAAATTTTTTTTTTTCGGGTTTTACATATTTATGTTAGATTAATTAAATTCACAAATTTACTTAAATGAAATCACAAATTCATTGAAATGAGAGCACGATTTCATGACAAATTTTGTGAATTCAAGTGTGTAGCTTGAGAGTGTGAGTAACAATAAATGAATCATGTGACTCAAGTCTTACTTATGTATGGGTTGAGGCACAAATGTTAAAAGATGCCCTATTAGTATTTATTGTAGTAATATAAGTAGTATTAAATAATTATTAAAATATGTTTATTTTAAAAAAAAAATTCTTATTTTTTTGAGATACAATAATGCTAACTTAATCTTTGAATTCAATATTTATACACGTAGATGACCGAAGTTGAATCCAACAACCAAATGTAATTAAGCTTGTTAGTTGTTAAAGATAAAGAGAAAGAGAAAGAGAAAGAGAAAGAGAAAGAGAATTAAAATTTATTTTGGCTAAAAAAATAAAATTTTTCGGAATAAATATTAATGTAGGATTTTTTGTTAATTGAATAATCCTAGAACAAAAAAGGGATTTTTTTTAAATATTGTTAGAAACATAATTATTTTAAACAAGAAAATTAAGTAAGGGAATTTGCAAAAACCAAAAAAATTAAAACTTAATTAAAAAGAGCAAAATAGTAATTAGTCATTAAGGTACGGGTTGAAAACCCAAATTTTCTAGAACTCAAATGATAAAACGGACTTTACCGTTAAATTCGTCTCGCGAATTCTAGCTAACCAGTCAATTTTAATTGAATCCTAAGACTATCGGATTTTCAGGTGTTGTAACGTGAACGAGTATCATGCAGTTAAAATTTACGATCGAATTTAATCACATAAACCATAATATAATTTAAAGTAAGTATTATAAAATTATATTAAACATCACATGTGTCGAAACAGGATTAGTTGGGATTAAAATCGAACCAATCAAAAGATGACATGTGACCCATTTTAGGGAAAATATATAAAGAAAGAAAAAGGTGGAAAACCATTCTCCACCAAACACCCATGTTTAGTGGATAGAGAGAGAGAGGAAAAAGTTATTCCACTATTTATCTTCTTCTTCTTATCACGATCTAGTAAGATATAAGCAGAGGACTTTGACCGATAGACCAAATTAAATGACAAGAAGAAGGAGGGACAATCATCTACTACCAGATCAGGGAAAAAACATAGCACTTCGACCCCACAGGGATTATAAGGGAAGGACTGAGGCTACCAAGGTCAATATTCCCAAGGCGGGAAGAACACTAGGGGCACATTACTGGGAGATCCATAAACATGTCACTATTGACATCATCTAGGCTACTTAAAAAGAGAGTGTCCGTTGAAGTAGGATTCATAGAATGTAGGGACACCTCAGTCCCAGTCGTCAGTTGGGCTTCCTCGGGCAATTTTCATTCTTTCCTATCCCACATTGGGTCAGGGGAGCCAGTATCAGTAACAGCCCACGGGGCAAGCTTCTACCACAACACATATGGGGACACCCCAGGCAGGACAAACGGGTTAGGGAATGGGCCGAGGTCGGGGTCAGAGACAACAAGTAAGGACTTCAGGGACCTAGGGCACGAGTCTACACCATCACACCATAGACTGAGTTGACAGATTAGTCAGTGATACAAGGTACTTTCCTTCCTTTTAGGTTATGGACTAGATAATTGTTTGATTCGGGTGCATCTTATTCATTCATAGTTACATCTTATGTGAATGACTTGGGATTAGAGGTTGAGACTATATAAGAGCCCTTATACTTGAGTTCATCCCTAGGAGCTAGGATTTAGATAGCCAGGATTTATCAGGGATGTGAGTTGGGGGATCAAAGGGATCCAACTCACCATTGACCTTAGGGTCATGAAGATAATAAGTTTGAGGTCATACTCAGGATGGATTGGTTGGCAGCACACAAGGTTGGCATTGATTATGAGCGCAAGAGAGTTAGGCCAGGGTTACGACCTATACTTCAGATGAGGTTTATTTTAAGTTTCTAGAGGAGAAATTTCATGTTTTACCCCAGGCCGTACATGACTCCCCTAACACGGGTAGTTGATGGATTGGCTTGCTAGCCTTACTTTGGAGGACGAAACGAGAAAGGAGTTGGGTCTGTCTCGAGTCGTGTGCGATTATTCGGATGTCTTCTCAGACGAGTTATCGGAGTTGCCACTGCGTCGGGATATAGACTTCACCATTGAGTTACAATCTAATGTATCCCATATTTCTATGACACTACATAAGATGACACTAGCGGAGTTGCATGACTTAAGTTCTAGTTATAGGAGCTGTTAGATAGAGGCTTCATTAGGTTGAATACCTTACCTTGGGGTGCTTCGATTCTATTTTCCAAGAAGAATGACCGAACTCTTAGGCTATGCATTGACTATCATCAGTTGAATAGGATCACTATCAAGAATAAGTACCCACTACTGAGGATCGATGATCTTTTTGACCAGTTGAGAGGGACATGAGTCTATTTCAAGATAGATTTACGCATAAGGTACCATCAGTTGAGGATTAGGGAAGCCGACATTCAAAAGATGGCTTTCTAAACATGTTACAAGCATTTTGAGTTTACAATTATTCTCTTTGGATGCCCCAAAAGCATTCATAGATCTCATGCATAGGGTATTCCAGCCCTACCTATATTAGTTCATAGAGGTCTTTGTTGATAACATACTGATCTACTTCAAGTATGAGGAGGAGAAAGAGGGTCACTTAAGGATCGTGCTGAAGATCTTAAGGGACCATCAATTGTATGCCAAGTTTAGTAACTATGAGTTTTGGTTGGCTGAGGTGAAGTTTCTGGGACACGTGATGTCTACTTCGAATGTGACAATGGACCCGGAGAAGGTTGAGACAATTATGAGTTAGGAGAGGGCTAAGCCAGTCTTCGAGGTACACAGTTTCTTGGAATTGATAGGATATTATCAAATGTTCATCAAGGAATTTTCTCGGCTAGCTGGACCTATAATCGGCTGACCAGGAAAGAGGTCAAATTCCAGTTTGATGATTTGTGTGAGAGGGCATTCTAGGAGCTGAAAAGATAGTTGACTTTAGCTCCTATTTTTATTGTCCCAAAGAGGGGGTAAAAGTACACAGTCTATTGTGATGCCTCGAGCGACGAACTTGGGTGTGTTCTGATGTAGTCTGGGAGGGTGGTAACTTATGGTTCACAGTAGTTGGAGAGTCACAACAGAACTACCCAGCACATGACATACAATTGGCAGTTATTGTCCTTGTCTTGAAGGCATGACGCCATTATTTGCACAGAGAGTAGTTTAAAGTGGTTTTAGATCACAAAAGTTTGAAGTACATTTTCACACAATAGGACCTTAATATGAAGTAGCGTAGGTGGATGAATTATTTGGAGAATTACGACTTCACTTTGCATTACCATCCCTAATAAGGTAAATGTGGTGGCTGAAACACTCAGTCGAATGTCATGGGGGTTTTGGTCGGTATAGCTTCCCAGGAGTGGCAGATGCTCGAGACTATAGGGTAATTCGGGCTACACCATAGTGCTTGATGGTTTCTATTGTATACCCTATTCTCTGGACATCACCCTCAAGCATAACCCGTGACAAGTCTACGGGATATCAAAGACTCACAACCTCATCCATACTCAACCCAGTCAAACCGAACCATTGTACTCTGAGAGGAGGAAAGAAAATGAGTTAAAATGACATACTGAAGAGGAGGTCTCCATTGGATTAGCCAACTAAAAAGCTTAGTTACTCATACTTAAAGTAAAGGCAACAATGTAATGATAAGACATTATGAAGAAATGAAGATTAGAGCTAAGTTAATGCAAGAAAACGTAGACCATAGGAAAGTGCATTTAGTACCCATCTTAAAGCTTGAAAATGAAGAACTTGAAAGCATTAATGGTGAAAGCTAAATTGAAAGATCAAACTAGAAATGAACTTGCAGTGAATGACATTAAAGACATTAAATGAAGCTTACAAAGTTCTTATAGGAGATTCAAAGACAATGTATAGAAAAAAATAAAAAAATATTAACTTCTCTCTCTAGCACTATTCATCTTCTACCTTGGTCCCTCCCTCTATATTATAATCTATGTTGCATAATGAATGAATAATGGTGTATATGCCTTCTAAAAACGTCCATGAAGCCATCCCTCCTCTGTATGATGTGATCCCAATCAATAGGGCCTGAAAAGGATGGGTTGGTGCAGTAGGACATTCTCTCTTGGCATGTCTCTTCTCTCTCCTTCTCATTAATGCCAAGATCTTCCAAATAGAGGTGAGGAAGACCTCTGGATGTGTAAGGGATGTCAGGGGATTAGTTGGAGAAGTGTAGATGGGGCCCCAAGTTGTAGAGTTGAGTTATAGGTTGTATGGGCAATCTGGGCAAAACCTTCTGAAAAGTCGATAGAAACCTTCCGGAAGGTTTGTGTAGGAACAGTTAAATATAGAAACCAGTAGACAAAACTTCTGGAAGGTTTTGACAATGAATAGGAAGTCCATGGTAATACCTTCTGAAATGTTTTCAACTAGTTTACAAATTTCTTGGTTTCTTCATCCTCCAATCCTTCCTTTAAGCTATTCCCTCATCTTCATTGACTTGACACACTTCATTGGGGGCTTAACTTGAATCATTTACATCATTTCACCTGCATTTACACAAAAGTCCATCAAAATCAAAATTAAACGCATTTCTCCCAATTTCATGACAAAATTAAGTATAAAAGGCATATTATCACACAATATATGTCATGTTTTTGTGCTAATCACATAGGGGTCAGGCTCAGGGCATTTTGGGCAATTTAGTGACTACGTCTTCTTTATTGAGAAGGGTGATTGAGTCCTAGGGGCAGGACACAAATATATTGTCCATCAGAGATCGGGTACAGTTGGGTACAAGTGAGGAGAGCTGAGTCAGTCATGCTGATGCTCTAGACTATAGGTCAGTTCGGGCTACATCACAGGGGTCAGGCGCAAGGCATTTTGGGCAATTTAGTGGCTACGCCTTCTTTATTGAGAAGGGTGATCGAGTCCTAGGGGTAGGACATAAAAATATTGTCCATCAGGGATCGGTTACAATTGGGTACAAGTGAGGAAGGTTGAGTCATTCATGTTGATGGCAGTCTTTGGTACAGGGGTAGGGTTGTGGTTTCCCAACCTATGGAGTTGAGAGAGAAGATCCTTAGGAAGTTTCATTGCTCTTCATTTTGTGATACATCCCAGCGGCATGAAGATGTAACATGATCTTTACTGTTAGTATTACTGGAGTGGGATGAAGAGACACATTAGCGACTTTGCTAGTAGATGCCTCACATGTCAACAAGTCAAGGCTGAGCACTAGAGACCGATAGAGTTGCTCTAGCCTTGGAGGTGGCTGAGTAGAAGTGGGAACATGTCACAATAGATTTTGTGACTCACTTGCCATAGACTACTTGTAGGCACGACATGATGTGAGTGATAGTGGACCGGTTCACCAAGTCAGCATATTTTTTGGCGACGTGGATAACCTTCACACTAGAGAAATTCTACAAGTTGTATATATAGGAGATAGTCAGGCTGCATGGGGTATCCGTATCTATAGAGTATGAGATAGTCTGGTTGCATGGGGTACCCGTATTTATAGTGTCAGATCAGGATCTCTGGTTCACGACTCATTTTTGGGAGAGCTTACAGTGAACAATGTGGATGCAGTTGATGATGAGTATAGTTTTTTATCCCCAAACGGACGGTCAGTCAAATAGGACTATCCAGGTTTAGAGGATATGCTTCGGACATGCGTCCTAGATCTCAAGGGTAATTGGAAAGACTATCTACCACTAGTGGAGTTTCCCTTACACCAATAGTTATCAGGCGAGCATCCAGATGAAACCCTATGAAGCACTTTATAAGGAGGCTGTGTCATTCTTTGGTCTATTAGACAAAGGTTGGAGAGGGACTTTCTATAGGTTTAGATTTGGTTAGGGACACCTTAGAGAAGGTGGACCTATAAAAGGGGAGTGGTGAGGTTCAAAAAGTGGAGAACGTTGTCGCTAAGGTATATTGGGCCCTTTGAGGTACTCGGGAAGGTTGGTGCAATTGCTTACTAATTGACGTTACCACCAAATCTATCAAGTGTTCACGCAATATTTTATATCTATATGCTTCGGAAATACATTTCAGATCCTATACATGTGGTGGATTGGGGTAAGCTGGTGGTTGATACTAATGGGACCTTCGAGAAGGAACTGATGTGTATCATGGATAATCGAGATCAAGTTTTACGTGACAAAACTGTGAGGCTGGTGAAGTGTTGTGGAATCATTATGGTATGAAGGAGACAACATGGAAGTGCAAGGACACTATCCACTCCTATTTAAGGATGAAGGTACATTTCTTGTAGTGATAACATAGTTTATTACTTGTTGCATATGCATTCATGTTACATATTGCATGTGTGTAATTTCAGGGACGAAATTTCCTTAAAAGGGCTAGATTCTGAAACTCGTGAAAGTTAAAACTTAATTAAAACTGGCAAAATGGTAATTAGCCATTAAGGTACAAGTTAAAAATTTAAAATTTTCTAGAACTCGAATGATGAAACGGACCTTACCATTGGATTTATCCTGCAAATTCTAGCTAGCCTGTCAATTTTGATCGAATTATGAGACTATCAAATTTTTAGATGCAACGCGATCGGGTATCCCGCAGTTAAAATCGGCAACTGGTTTTAATCGTAGAACCCATAATATATTTTAAAGTAAATATTATAAAATTCTATTAATTATCACATGTCAAGACCATATTGGTTATGGATTAAAATTGGACCAATCAAAAGATAACATGTGGCTTATTTTGGGCCAAGTAATAGAAAGAAAGAAAAAGTGGAAAACCATTCTCCACGACACATCCATGTTCAGATGAGAGAGAGAGAGAGAGAGAAGGAAAGTCATTCCACTATTCATCTTCTTTTTCTTGTAGCAAGATCTAAGTGAGAACCACCACAGAGCAAGAATTAAAGTTGTTCACAACGGCGAGGGCTATGTGCTAGTACCAACTACGTTCAATTATGACATGTTTCAAAAATCAGAGTTTTGGCTAGGAAGTGAAGAAGGCACCGTTTTGCTTTTTCAAGGGTCTTTCTATAACGTGTACATGCTACAAGAGATAGGGTACCCTTCCATCGAGGTTTAATTCCAACCTAAGGTGATATATGAAATAAATTTAGCTTAAAAGATGAAATCTTGAAGGTTAGATCACAACTGGGGAATCTAGGGGCATGAAATGGTGTAAGAGGACCCATTAAAACCCTATAAAATTCGATTTGAGGTTGGGGTATGAAATTGTATAAAAAGGGTAAGTAGAGGGGTACCTACTGATAGGAAATGCATTACCTAATGGGAAGACAACATTCTGTAAGGACCTACCAGTAAAAAAGCCATAACACACAGGTAGAAAAGTATTATGTTTGCGACCTACCGGTAAGAGAGGCACAACCTACTGGTAGAAAGGTATTTTGTTTGGAACCTATTGGTAGGTAGGCATTATGTATCAGTAGGAAGGCAGAAGGCTTAAGTGGTTTTGATTAGGTATGCTATATGTTTACATTTCATACTCTCTTAAGTGTTTTGACATAAATGCTTAGTGTTAACAAGTAAGCTTATGGATTATGATCATAAATGGCATGCTTGGGATGTTCATGGAAGTTTATGTTTATTATATGCTATAAAATGTAATGAGCATGATTATATGAGATGCATTTGTACATTGCATTTGCATATGCACGGGGTTGCACAATATTTATGGGCATTTGACATGAGTCTGAGCATGTGTATGCATATTTTTTTATCAAACACCATTCTTGGTGGGTTGATACATGAGCTCGGTAAAGTTAGACTTAGGTTTGACTGAGTTGCACATGTTACATTGAAAAATGTGTTAGAGTGTAACAAGCAGGGCTAGACCCCCCTTCTGGTGCAAGACCCCGTAAACCGTTGGATATGTATATTCCATTGGTGTAACGAGCCCGTAAAATTGTGTGGCGGCGAGGATAGAGCTGTAGGTGAAATGTCTTGAAGATCTGTCTAAGGTGTGGTGTCCTTTTGGTGAGAAACCATAAATCGCTACCCGACAAAGAGACATTTTTTATAAAGTCCTTATTCGATGTTCAACATCAATAGCGGGAGCTTGGATAGCCTAGATACATATGCATGTGTTATGGGAGCCAATGGGGCTTAGGTGTTCATTGCGTACGTGAGTATCATCTCATAAAATGACATAGTTTATTGCATTTGTTTATAATAGATTTATTTCAATAAATACATGACAGGATGTTGCATATGATATTTCATATGCATCTAGGTTGTGAGGTGATCTCTATAGAAGATATTCTATTGAGCGTAACTCACCCTTAATAGGAATATATTTCAGGTATCAGACAGACATCCACTAGAGGCTCTAAGTTGGGCCTGCTTTGATAACAGAGCCAGACTGTGGCTCTTATTTTTGATGTTATAATTTTTGTTTCCGTTTATTTTGGCTTTGTATAAATTTTTTTTAAACAAAACTTGGATTTAAATTAAGGCATGTATATGTGACTCTTTTGGATATTTATTATTTTAGGAAAGAATGTAGGCATAAATGATGGTTATGAGTTAATATTCTATGCTATGTTATTGAATACTAATGGATGTATACGTTGTGGTCAATATTATATAAATGCGCAAGTTGTGTATTGGATAGAGCTCTCCATCCCTGTAAATGGGACGTAACGGCGTGGTATCGAATTATACGGTATTCACTGATATTTCGTAGATTAATGGATGATCAACAGATTAAACAGAACCTCTGGGAATCGAGGCGTCACAAGTTGGTGTACACCTGTGTTGCACATGCATCATTTAAATTATAGCACTCATAGGTGTATTTGATCAGGATTGGATACCTATTGAAACGTTCCCACGGATAATATAATACAACAATAAAAGTTTTTATGATACCAATCTACAAGACAAAATTCACTATGAATAGTTATTGAGTTCGGCAAAACATTTTCATAAACACACCAAAACTCTTATACTCCGTTTGGTAAGAAGAATGAAAAGTAGGAAGGATGAAAAATAGGAGAGATACACTTTCTACCCTTCAAGGATAAAAAGTATGAATGATACACTTTCATTTCTTTGTATTTGGTTGGATGGATGAAAAATAAAAATAACTAATTTTTTTTTGTGCTGGCTAAGATTAAGGGTGACAATCTAGTTATATCGTGTCAGATTCATGTTGAGTCATAAAATTATGAACCTTTTATATTTATTGTTCGTGTGTCAGGTCATTTTCAAGTTCGTGTCATAAAATTTGTGTCGAGTTCGAATCTTGTCATCGTGTTAAGTCAAAAATTTTCACCCTTAGTTAAGATAAAAAAAATATTTTTTTAATTTATTTTTAAGTTTTACTATATATATTATATCATTGTATTTTTTTATGAAATTAATAGATACATAATATATAGATAAATAAGATACATTTCAACACAAATAATTAATTTTTCATCCACTTTCCTTCTGATTTTAGAGGGATTGATTTTGCTGAGTTGAAAGGAAAGTTAATACATTTACTTTTTCATCCTTCATATTTTCATTTTTTACCAAACATGATGTTTTATTTATCCCTCTAACTTTCCATTCTTCCAACTTTTCATTTTTTATTTTTTCATCATACCAAACGGAGCATTAGCTTCTTATCGACTTATACTATATATTTGTGTAGGTGTCTAATGTCTTGCTTTGATTATCAAAATGCAGATACTCTTAGTAAGACCAAAATTCAATAGCCATGCACGATGATTACCCAATGATTGTAATACAAATACATTGAATAAACTATTCTTTAACTGAAAAACATAAACGCTGCAGTACTAATACAAATATATATGGCAGAATTTTTCTCAACAGAATGTATAACCAATACATACGTTGAATTGTTCAACAATAATTCAACAGCTTCAACATGGCCATCAACTGCAACAAATAAGGGGGGGGGGGGGGTCTATCCTTTATAGCCTACAACATCAAGATCACTTCCCACCCCCAACAAGAAATCTAACCACTTCAACATGCCTGTTACCGCCACAACATAAAGAGTAATTTGATCATGATCATCAACTGAATTGAGTACTTCGCATCGCATGCATAATTGCTAAACATCTTTTTGCGTTATGGATGACATTAATCATCTCCAAATTGAAGTCATGTCATGGAAAAACTGATCGCATGAGTTTGTATATGACTTAAGTGAAGGTGCGGTGCATCCAATCGTGAAGCGAGGGAGAGGGAGAGGGAGAGGGAGAGGGGGAGAGAGGTGAAAAAGGTAGTGATAGATAGAAAAAGAAATATGAATAGACATTAATGGCCATCAAGTTAAGTTTGTAATTTTAGTTACTAACTGAGAAATACAAGAAGGATAAACTGTTAACGATTTGATAACGTAAATAAGAAAAAACCAATACAACAGTGAAGATCAACATGAATTATAGTTTATAAAGTATAAAACAACTGGAATTTAATCTAACCCTGAGTAATATAGTTTATAAAGAAGGGTATAGAGTCCCAAGGAAAATAGTTTATTAAAAAAAAAATGTGAGGATTCATCTAGTGAAATTAATATGAACCAAGCAACCAATAAATTAGAAACTTGATTCATTTACATAGATATAGATAGATCAGAGTTATGACCAGTGACTATATAGTATAAATATAATCAAGAAAAGATTTTGAGGTGGGCTAGTGCCCCTGGCCCTGCATAAATCCACCCCAGCAAGTTAGATCGGTTAAACCAGGTCCACTCCAACTTTTGAGACTTGATATGATGCAAGTTGATTCAATACTATATGACTTAATTTAGATCGATCTGACCACAATTCCATTTACCTCTTTGCATCCATTGATGACAGTGTCTTAAATAAATTTTAAAGCATATACAAAATGGGAACATGCACCAAGCAATTTAAATAGATTTTACACCATAAATTCATAAGTGTGTATTAATAGTCCAAATAAAATATTTCAATCATGTCCAAATCAAAATTTTCAATTTAAATAGATTACACCTATTAATTTAGCTGTAAAATTAAAAAGTACTAAAAGTTATTTTAAAAAAAAAAAAGAAACCAACGGTAAAACTAAAACTATTAAAAAAATTTGTCTTAACCCCCTAAAAAATCAAGTCTAAACTTACCATCATATTTTTTCAATAATTATTTCTCTTTTTTACCATGAAGTTCAAATATAATAATAAAAACTTGAATATAAATTTTTAATTAATATTTTTACATTTTAAAAAATTAAAAATTAAAAATATTATTAATATTAAAAATAAAAATATCTTATTTATTGTTTTCACTTTCCCACAAAAAGGACTGTTTGGTATGCAGGTTTGAGGGAGTTTGGATTGTGGGTTGTGGAATAAATCCCTTAAACTTATGTTGGGTAACCCATGTTTAGCCTAAAGTTTGAAAACCCAACCCGTTGGATGGCCTGGTCATGAAACCCACGTACTTGGGTTTCATGAAACTCAAGGGGCGTGGATTTCATATGTGGGTTAAAGAGTTTAATGCACAAATAACATTTATACTTTCATATATTCTATATACTACATATATACAAATTGATTAATGAATAAAATAATTATTTATATATAAATATATTATTATAATAATTATGTATTCTTACACATATCAAATATAGGTATAAATAATATTAAATATTGAATCTCATTTTTAGATCAAATTCAAATTTAAATAAATCAATTTAAACTCCTTAAAAAAAAAAAAAAGCCATAGCGAAGAAGCCAAAAGTGTTTTGGCCGCCCGTCTTAAGAGGCTTCGCGTTGGCTTGTTGAGCCAGACATGGCCATCCCCACCACCGTAATAGGAATCGTACCATTCCGCGTCGGAAGGACACAGACCAAATTCGCCACAGTTCATAAACAACATGAACTTGGACACGTATCAAGTTTTCATTGGTAGATACAATGAAGTTTCAAAATTTTGGAGAATTTGACCCACTGACCATCACAATCCAATCAATCAGAGACAAAAACGTCTGCAAACTCAAACCAACCAGACCTCAGACAATCACAACCAAATACAGAATAGTCGCATTCAGTGTCTGTCCTATCAGTAGTGCAAACCTAGCAACCCTCTTACTTTCTTTAAATCTGTGGGGCCACCACTCTATTCTCTCTCAACTCATGGGCTGCAATCCCATGAGGGCATTCTCAGTTTTTGCGTCTCATCAGAGTTACTTGCGTGACTTAGATCAGGTTATGATTGTTATACGATTGTACCCGCACCGAATATTCTCTGAAAATTAACAGTGAATTATTGGGACTTGAATTAAATTAGACTCTATTTTTTTAAGGGATAAAAATAATTAATCTTTTAAGAGGTGTAAAAAAAAAATTAAATTTAAAACTTTATACCTCTAAATTACCAAATAACAATTTCAACTACTAGAACAATCCTAACGATTATTGTAGCGTTATAGTTGATGATTTGACAAAGAGTAATTTAGTTATATTTAAAAATTTGATATAATTATGTGATTTCAGTAGAATCATTAGATGAACATCAAATTTTCATATTTGATAAAATTTACAGTTAATACAAAGATTATAACAAATTAAGTCAAAAAATTAAATTAATAAATTAGGTACAATATCATTAAATTAATAAATTATGTCTAATATCTGTACTACTTAGAATATGTATAACTCCTCTAAATGAGGCCGCCCTCATTGTAACATTTTCCTTCTCTCCCTCCTGGCCTCCCACATACATACATGCACTCACTTTGATTTTAACATTCCTCTCTCCTCTCTCTAAATACGCACATTCGTATACAAACAAACACATCAAAGAACGGAGGTTGTGGTCCTCACACATCCCTCTCTAGCTTTTCACCTTTCCTCTCAAAATTCCCACCCCCCACATCCACCCACACCAATATCTTCCCTTCTTCTTCCTCAAATCCTCCATTGCCTTCACTGTTTTTCACTCTCTGATCCATGGAAGCAAGTAGAGCTGACCTAAAACAGAAGGGTGTGAAGGACAAAGTGAAGAAGGAAGCTGCAACAGAGGTTGAGGACATGGAAGATGATGAGTTCTTGGGTACTTCAGAGGATGATAGGAAAAAGAGAAGTGGTGGCAGTGGTGGAGGCAAGAAAGGGAGTGGTGGTGGGGGAGCAAGTTCAATGAGGTGTTGCCAGGCGGAGAAGTGTACTGCTGATCTTAGTGATGCTAAGCAGTACCATAGGCGGCATAAGGTCTGTGAACACCATGCTAAGCTCAAGTTGTGGTGTGTCGCGGACTCCCGCACACGGTTCTGTCAACAATGTAGCAGGTTGAGTAACTTCTAGCTTCTTTTTTCCTTATACACCTTTTGTTGCATACAAAAAGAGATAGAATACACGAGAATTCTGATACTGCGGGGTCTCGGAATGGGCATTGGGCAGACTCGTTTGCTGAGTATGCTGATTTTTTATGCCTCTAATTTTGCATATTTCTGTCAAATCCTTCTATTATTAAATATGACTTGATATTAATTCGACGTCGATTCTTCCGAAGAAGAGGTTTGATGCTTCTGAATCCATTATATTAATTACACTGCCTACTCGCAGTATACTCTCTTTTGATAGCTTTGTTAAATTTCAGTATTGTAGTTGAGTGTTGACTACTATTAACTATCAGATACAGTAGTAGGGCAAGTAATTCTAGCATAAACCAAAATCAATTTGCTCATTTGGGCATGAAGTTGACTTAATGATCTAGTATTTCACCTGTACAGTTTCTTAAGGGGTTGATTGTCAATGTCATCTTTATTGATGCTCAAGGAAGGGGTTCATTGTCAGTGTCATTC
>CAUOFW020005920.1:0-25627 GCA_963454935.2 Ilex paraguariensis
AACTAACATTTAACAAGTTTGTTTAAGTTTAGAAGTACATATTTCCAAGTGATAGGATGTGATTAACCATTATTATTTCCTTTTGATGTGTGTTTTCAAAGTCATATGAATTTTTATTTTTGTATATTATTGCACTTGAATATTTTGACCTGAACGGAGTATTTGTATTTCATAGTCAAAAAATAAATCATACGGACAAAAAGAAAGCAGCGGAGACGCTAAAGACAAGGAATAGATATCCTAAGAAGTGGAAAGATTTCCATTCCCTCACCCTTTGTTCTAAGTTCTAACAAAGGGGTGATAATACAAGGTCGCATATCGATCCTTATCTCAAAGGGCATTGATACAAATGGGTCACACTCGTGGCACGATAAGGGTCAATACAAACAAAATGCTAGACAAAAGGCCCAAAAATTCTTAAAAAATCATGAAAAACATTAAAAACATCCATGCATTTTAGCACCATACAAGTTATTAATTCACACCAACTCTTGATTATAACTTTCACTTGCCAATATCGAAACTTCGCCCAATGTTGATGTCAAGGTACATAATTTGCTCATAAAACTACGAATCATGTATGCGGTTACGGGATGTGAAATGAATGCAATAGGATACGAACATAGTGATACAGTAAAACTTTAAAATAAGACATAGATATCGTCAAGATACGTCCATAGACAAAATATTTCATATTTTTCTACTATCTCACAATGTGATGATTATAACTTTCTATAAAATCTTTAATAATAAATAAAAATTAAATAATTTTGGGTAAATTGCACTTCACACTTTAAAAGATTTCAAGATTCTTACTTTACACTCTTAAAGATTAAATTTCTCACATTGCACCCTCAATATATCAAAAATGTTGCAATGTGATCCTCCTGTTAGTTTTTTTGTCACTGCCAATGAGTTGACTTTGACAGAAAAAATAACATATGATAATACAAGGGTCACATTGCAATACTTTTGATACATTAAGTGTGCAATATGAAAAATTTAATCTTTGAGGATGTACAGTAAAAATTTTAAAATCTTTTAGGGTGCAAAGTATAAAAAGTCCAATAATTTTTACTTTAAAAGAAGCATTTATTGTGTCATCATTGAATACCCACAAAATGAACACGTCTGATTAAAGAATCCAGAGCCAACATTTAACGAGTTTCACGGATATCATAGTTGTTAGTATCGTACGATACGGATACGTAAAATACAGATACGATACGGATCGTATATATGTATTGTTTTTGCTTTGTATCGTCTAATACACGATACGTATCGGTACGATACGAACGATACACACAAAAGCTGTTTAATTTTTTTTTTTTTTTTTTTTTTTACAGCCTGTTTTGTAGATTTGCACCAAATCATTGACAGGAAAAACAGAGATGAAGACACCCAAGCCCACAAATCAGAGAGAAAATGCCAAAGAAAAGGCAAGAGATGAAGACAAGAATTACCAATCCACCAAACCCACAGACCAGCCAAACACCCAACCAAAAGCACATTAAACAAATTTTTGAAATTAGAAAAAATAGCAACACTAACCGGATGAAACCCTAGGTTGATTTTTAACACTAACCCCTGTCTCACGATCTCTGTCTTCGTCACTGTGAACTGCGACGAGGTACCAGCCACCAGTATGTTCGCCATCGCCCATCGGCATCGCCTTTGAGCGCCTCTCACCTCTTCTCTCTTCCCTCTTCTCTCTGTCTATGTGTGTGCGATCGTGGGTCACGAGAGGTGCAGATTTTTTTTTTTTTATAAGTATAAAAATTACATTTAATACCCCATTAAAAAATTACATTTAATACCCATTACATTATAATTTTTACTTTTAAGTATATATAAGTACCATTAATTTAATTTGATACCCTTTATTATTTTTTTAATATTAGTAAATTATATTGGTGACTTGAAAAATAGGTGAAATATTAATGAAATGTTATGTTTTTATGAGTCTATAATTTTTTTTCAAAAACATATTTTATTATTAATTATTTAAAATTGTGTCGTATCTTACGATACACTATTTTTAAAAAACGATACGCCTTCCGATACACGATTTGATAACTATGACGAACATGTTTCCAAAGTCAAGAATTTGTAGTTTTGTATATTATTGCACTTGAATATTTTGTCCTGAATGAAGTATTTGTGCCTCATAGTCAAAAAATAAATCATACGGACAAAAAGAAGGCAGCGGGGCGCTAAACGCAAGGAATAGATGATCCCTAAGAAATGGAAAGATTTTCATTCCCCCACCCTTTATTCTAAGTTCTAACCAAGAGGTGATAATACAAGGTTGCATATCAATCCTTATCTCAAAGGGCATTGATACAAATGTATCACACTCACGATACCGTATGGGCCAATAGGCACAAAATGCTAGACAAAAAGTTCAAAAAATTCTTAAAAATCATGAAAAAAATTAACAACATCCATGCATTTTATTTTCAAAATGCATCACCTAATAAATTAAGCATAGTACAAATTAATTATTCAGGCGATACAGAAAAGTAATAATAATAAATATTCAATGTAAGCATTGAAGAATGTACCGAGTCAAAATATATAGGAGTTTTTTTAAATCAAATGTCTAAGTTTAACTCTAAGTCAACATAATTTTTACCTTTATTTTTAAGGAAAAAAGAAGATTAAGAATTAAAAAATATATATACCCAAAACTCAATAAAAAAAAATGCAATTCTAGCGAAGGTTTTGAAAATGACCCAAAAAAAAAAAGATAGCCTATAAGTAACACACTGCCAAAAAGAGAAAAAATAATCACGTTTAAGGACCATAGATAGGAACTCTGTTGACTCTTATAGGACTGAAGAGAGAGACCTGAAAGAAGAATCGTCTCCACGCATGCCACATAGAGAGAGAGAGAGAGAGAGAGGTATGAGATGAATCATCTCAAATACTGCAATCGAAGGCTTGAGTTGTAGTCAATCACTAGGAAGGCGGGATCTAGGCCACTACTAGCTTCTGCACAAAGAAAAAGAAAAGGGGTCAAGTTTGCCTTGCAATTCCTTGAATCCTTCTTCTGTTTGCCATAGGGTGAATCTGTGATTTTTACAATCTAGGGTTTGAAGGGTTTCATCGTTTTCCTCTCACTTTTCTTTTTCTTTTGCCTTTTGAATTTGTGGATTTTGATGAAGATCTCACCAAATTTGTTTGAGTCTGGAGTGCAATGTTTGATTCATATGGATATAACTCCGAGTCGGAACGATACTATCGAGTCGCACCCAATTTAGGTAGAACTCGTAATATTCACATAGCGTGTATGTACTATTATCAAATCGAAGCATAGTTATCAGAACTGGACCAAACATTGAACCGATAGAGATACTAGGTCAATGGTTCTCACTAGTTTAACTGCTGGATCAACTGGTCGCACAGGTCGTATAATAAAAAATATAAAAATATATATAAAACATAATTTTTAGCTAAAAAATATAAAACATGTTCACAATGCATATAATTTGCCATAAAATTAACCCTATAGGCACATAATCTTATCCAAACAAAAAAAAAAGTAATAAGGAGTCGGCTAGCTTCAAAGGCTATGCTTTTTTTGCCTTCTGAAGGCACAAGACTTTATTTTACTATATTTTGCTTTGGATTTTGTATTACTTTTAGTAGAATGTGTGTTGAAAAGAAGAGGGGTGTGTGTGTGTGTGTGTATTACATTATTACTCTCTGTGTGTGTGCGTGTAATGGAGACCCAAAAAGATGCAAAGAAATAAAATCAATCCCACGTCCCTTCCTTCATATCTTCTTTATCTTCAAAAATTTTAGCATTTCTTTCCATCCAAATGACCCACACAATTCCAAAGAACACCACCACCCAAACTTTTATATTCAATCGACAACATCAAGGAGATTGAATGCGAGGCAGCCCACCAAACTCCCATCATCTTGAATAATTTGTTCCATAGGAATAATACAGTAGCATAATGTAAAAATAAATGTTCCACACTCTCACAACTTGCTCTACACATAACACACCATTGTGAGCACAAATTAGTGTAAGACCCCCTCCTTTGTAACATGTTAAACGTATTAACCTTACCGTGAGAAATCACCCCATGCACACACTTGCACTTTTGGTGGCACCTTAACCTAACATGAGAAAGAACCCGAAGGGTCAATGATCCAACATCTTTTATCCAAAGAATTATGATTCAAAGTGATAGGATTAAGCAAAGAAAGAAGAAAAACTAACTCCGAAGACTATAGCATTTAAATTTCTACGAAAACCAAGGTTCCAAGCAATTGGATTAGAATCCGACCTAGCCAACGAATCAACACTGTGATCATGATTAGAAAAAGTCTATATAAATGAGGAAATGAACTTGAGAATGATAACTCTCTCATCCAAATATCCTTCCAAAAATGAATTCTCAACCAATTGTCCACATTGAACTTAACCCATTGAGCAAAATAAGGTAACCCCTGAGAAATGAATTTCCAAGGATTTCGATAACCCAATCAACCCCATTAGCATCCTACCCATTAGAGTGTAAGCCATACTTACTTTTAATAACCAAATGCCATAGCAAATTTTGCTCCCAAGGAAATCTCCGTAGCATTTTACCGACCAAAGCCTCATTTCTAGCCACCAAGTTTCCCACCAAAAGTCCCCCTTTTGATTTTGGCCTAGACACCACCTACCAACAAATGAGGTGATCCTTTTTCCCCTCCTCCATTCCTTCCCATAAAAAATCTCTCATCATTCCCTCAATCATCTTTGACACCTCACATGGCATCTTGAAGAGAAACAAAAAATATATAGGAATACTTGTCAATAAAGAGTGAACCAATGTAACTCTACCTCCTCTAGAAATATAAGCCTTCTTCTACCCATCTAACTTTTTTCCTACTTTGTGAATAACTGGATCCCAAAAAAGAGTCAAACAATGGATTACCACCTAAAGGCAAACCCAAGTACTTAAGAGGCCACACTCCAACTGAACATCACAAGACAAATGTCAACCTATCCAACTTATCCTAGCCAGGGATAACTGAATTCCAACAATCAAACTTTTTTCCATTTTAACTTTAAGGCCAGAAACCAAACCAAAAACATCAATAATCTTTTTAACATTCAATAACTTCTCATCCCCCAAAGAATAAAAGATGGTGTCATCAGCGAATTGCAAATGAGAACTAGATATTCTATTTCTCCCTATCATAAAGCCCTCAACCAAGTGACTCTCCTTGGCCCTCATCACAAGTCTACTCAATCCATCCACCACTAAAGTAAACAAAAATGGCGAAAGAGGATCACCATATCTAAGACCCGTAGATACTTTTGAACTTACCCCTAGGCTTACCATTCAACATGACTAAGAAATTCATGGATTGCAAACATCCTTGAATTCACCTTCTCCATCTCAACGCAAAGCCTATGGATTCCAAAACAAAGTCCAAGATTCCAATCCACATGATCATAAGTCTTCTCAAAGTCAATTTTGAACACAATACCCTCCAATCTTCTAGCCCTATAATCCTCTGCCACCTCATTGGCCACTAAAGCCACATCCAAAATCTATCTTCCTTTAATAAAAGCACCTTGATACCCTGAAATGGTGTCACTCAACCCTTCCCTAAGTGTTAGTGATAACACTTTTGCAATGATTTTGTCCTAACTTGTAACGAGACTTATTGGCCTGAAATCCTTAATCTTCAAGGAATTCTCTTTTTTCAAGATTAAGCAAATGAATGTAGCATCTATAATTGCATTAATCATCCCCATTATTGAAAAATTCCGTAAAAATTCTCACCAAATCATCTTTCACCACATCCCAACATTCCTAAAATAAAACCATAGTGAACCCATCTGGCCCAGAGCTTTCTCTTTGCTACACTCAAAACACCGGAATCTTAATTTCCTCCAACTCAAAAGGTCTTTCCATCTAATTAACTTTCCTCTCATCTAAAGGACACCAATCTAAACCCTTCAACCTAGGTCTCGAATATTCTTATGCCAAGTACAACTTAGAAAAGAAACTAATAATCTCTCTCTCAATAACCTCCTCTATAATCACGCCATCCTCAAGTACCAATTTATCAATGATTCTTTGTATTTCCAATTTGCTACTCTATGAAAGAATTTGGAATTATTGACCCCTTCCTTTACCCACTTAAGTCTTGATTTTTGTCTCCAACTAATCTCACCTTTAAACACAACCTCTTCAAACTTATTCCAAAGATCCCTTCTTTCTTTTCACAAAATCTCATTCAATCCACCTCCTCCTTTGATCTTATCAAGATCTTCAATTCTCTCTAAAATCTTTTTCTTTGTAACATTGATATCTACAAACTCCTCTTTATTCCACACCTTCAACTTTTGTTTTGAAAACTCCAATTTCTTCATAAACTTATACCCCTCTCATCAACTAAAGTTGCCTTCCCCCACCACTCCTTGATCTTTTTCCCTAAAAGCCTTTTGTTCTTTCCACATATTTTCAAACCTAAAAGGACATGGACCCCATATCACAACCGAATTATCAAGAATAATAGGACAATGATCTAACACCACTCTAGGTAAGGCCAACTGCCTAACCCCCAAAAAACCAATCCTCCCAATCATTTGTGAACAAAAATCTATCTAACCTCTTGCAGAAAATGTCACTCCTAAAATTGGGTCATGTGATTCTTTGATTGAGAGCACATCAATTTCACTTGAATAATTTCTGTCAATTCAAAAGGTGAGAAGTTAACGACAAGAGTCAATTGAAACAATGCTCAAAGCTTGGGGAGCAATTTATTGAATTTAAAACTGGAGGGAGTTGATTGCAATTTGACAAAAAACTTAAGAGGGGCAATTTGTAATTAACCCAACAAAAGAGGGTCCAAGCTCCATAATCCATATGCATGGGGTAACAAATAAAAAATGGCAAGAAGATAGTATGCAATAATATAGAATAAGGTTAATTACGATCATTTATAATTGACCTTGGCAATTTTTTCATACTTTAAAAATATAGCACAATAATTTAATCATCATTGCTTTTAAAAAGGTGTTTCCCTATATACATAATCGTTCAATTAGTCATCAATGTATCACCCACTCAGTTATGCACCTCACCGGAGGATGAAATAGTTATTGGCCAGTGCGCCGAAAGTTACACAGACCTGGTCACTTATCTCTCCGCCATCCCCCTCTCACTCGCTCATTTTGGATAGGTGTGAATTGATAAAACAAGCACATTTACATTTATTTATTTTCAATTAATTTTGATATTTTAAATTCTGATCCAGATTTTTATATAGACCTCGTGTGTTATTATACAGTGAGTTAAACTTTACACTAACAAAATAACCTCTACTCTTTTTGAAAAGTCCAAAATGACATTGATATGTTCAAAATCTATTCGAATACATCCATATCATTTTTGAAGCCTATCCAGCAGTTCATAGTCATTTAGGTATGAGCCTATACTAGTTGATATGATAAGAAAATATTATGGTTGACATAATTAAATATGGTTAAAAAATATTTAAAACTTTTAAGCATTTTCAAGGGAAGAATATTTGAGAGCCCTTTACTGGCTCCGAGAATGCATAAGAGAGAGAAGGTTATCATTTGGAGGTGAACTAAGGTAATAGAGTTATGTACCTAAATTTCACTAATAATAGCAAATAAAGTGGGCACTTCTCAAAAGTGTGTTTGGATATATACATATACACACTAGGTAATGCCCATGCCCGAAGGCGTTGTGTAGCACAACATAAAATTACAAAATTAGAACAATCAACGAAACAATCAACAATTAGAACAATCCTCAGCTCTTCCCAATTCAAGGTTATTTCTCCATACTCACTATTTGTCACTGAATCACTAAAACAATCAACAATTCTTGGTTCTTGGAGTTATAATTGCATGGAAACTAAACAACTCTAAAGCATCTTATATAGATATCTGGGGCATCTATATGTACTTAGGGTATGTATCATAGAAATATTTTTTCAAAAAAAAAATCTACACCTAATTAGAGCTCACAGACTCTTTACCCATACTCACCATTTGTAACCGAATCACTACAACAATTCTAGGTTCTTGGAGTTATAATTGCATGGAAACTTAACAATAGAAAATCATCACGAAAATCAACACTTGATTAGAGGTCACAGGTTCTTTACCCAGACTCACCATTTGTAACCAAGTCACTACAAAAAAAAAAACAATTCTTGGTTCTTGAGTTATAATTGCATGGAAACTCAACAACTAAAAAGCATCCTATATAGATATCTAAGGCATCTAAATGTACTTAGGTTATGTATCATAGAAACATTTTTTTGGGGAAAAAAAATTCTACCCCTAATTAGAGCTTATTGCAACACCAACAACATTTACTCAAAAGTCAACAATTAACAGAATTGGCCCAACATGCCAATTATAGAAGATCCAACATTAAGATACTCAACTATATGAAATAAGTACACAAAGACAGGAGTAACAATGAAGGTTGTATTCCAGCAAACTAAGAACACAATTCAAAGTATTCCAAAAAAAAAAACCAAGCACAGTTCACGTTACAAATAAAAAAATTCACTCAGAAACAATATAAGCACAGCTCACCTTATTGACCTAGAAACATACCATGTTCAAAAAACTGGGAGGTGATCATGTCAGGTGTGCAACTATAGCAACCATCATCACTTTCAAAATTAGTTTAGATTCAATGTGAAACTCAATATCCTTTCCACTGCCACCAGGTTCAATGGAAATTATATAATAAAGATCCCATTGAAAACAAAATTAGAGAGCTGCAAAAGTAAAGAGTAGTATCGCACGATACGTGATAAGTATTGTACGATACGTCACGATACACCTGAAAAATAATACGTATCGTGTCTTTGTATCGTTTTTGTACCGTATCGTACGATACACGATACGATACGTACGATACAATACGCCCGATACGTACGATGATTCTTTTTTTTTTTTCTTTTTTTGGGGTTGAAATGATATCGTTTTACTCTAGGACTTATTTTTAAATCACCAGCTAATGAAACAACGTCGTTTCAGTGATTATAGTTTAAAAAAAGTAAATAAAGTCTAATGTTAATGTTGTTCAATTAAACTAAAAATTCCTGATTAATATTAAAATTGTTCAAGTAATTGATGTTGGAAGTTTGAATTAGATGTCGTTACATTTTGATATTACTGAACAGTCTGAACTATGTTGAAAACTTGAATAGTTGATGGAATATTAATGAAATACTATGTTATTATCAGTCTATGATTTTTTTATAAAGGTATATACATATATTTTATTAATAATTATTTAAAAACTAAAATTACACGTATCTTACGATACACGATACGATACAATACACTATTTTTAAAAAACGATACGCTTTCTGATACATGATTTGACAACCATGGTAAAGACTAAGATACATAAAAGTAAGTCTAAAACAAAATCATTACAAAGAGTATGAGATGGAAATTGAAAGTCTACAATCAAACTTTTATGGAGATACTATGCAGTTGTAATATAAAAGGGAAATAATAACAATGGGAAAAGTGGCAGTTGGTAAAAGTTTAACCGTTAAAATTTGGAGACATTAATAAAATTGCATTAAGAAAGCACAATTGATTGAGTATCTTAAAGTAGTTACCTTCAGAGTATAGCAGCAAGGAATGTTCCAGTCCCCTTTAATTGCCTTTGACCCGCAGCAAATTCACCTAAGAATGTAGTCCGAATGAGCAAAGTCGATACCCACTAAAATACAGAGGTAAAATTAGTAGAGACTTCAATCTAGCATCAATATTGTCACTAGCATCATAGCGTCACTAGCATCAATATTGTCACTATCATTAATATCAATATCATCAATAAGAAAACCTTTAGGCTTATTATCCAGGACCTTGTTCAGAAATACCGTAATGAAATGAACATAGGAGTTTGTCGCTAGGTATTTGACCAAATAGGATCGTCCAATTCCTATAGAACCTCACTAAAAAAAATTGTTTAATTGTACTTTGAATATCTTCTTGGTTTAGGATGTCCGAAGTACCAACCTCCATCCAAGGCTAAGTAGCAGAAGCAGTGGAGGAATCTTCCTGGCTGCAATAAAAAGGTACAAATTGAACTGTCAGTAACAAATAGATCAGAGGTAGAAATACAATCAAAGGTTAAACGTGTGGAGCGACATGGATCCTTTAGTTTGGTTGAATTCATAGCACCAAGAAATTCAGCCCTCCATTTGTACATTACCACACTATCCAATAGGCAATGCACATAATAGAAAGTCATCGCTTTGGTTGAGCTCATAGCACCAAGAATTCAACCTTTCATTTGAACTTTACCAAAGTACCAAACTATCCAATAGGCAATGCACACAATAGAAAACAACCAACAACAACAACACCAAAACCGCCAACACCCATAAATAAATCAAAAACCATTAAATTGATCAAATAATCAAAAGATGTACACTGATCATAGATTGAAGAAGCATAAAACCTTGAATAGTTATGTTTCATGGCACATCGACCAAGCATAAAACATTACCTGCCACAGCAATGTTAACTTTTTATACCTAGCCAATCGTTAAATACTCCATTCAATTTTTTAAAAAAAATAATGAGAAGAAATGGCAAAAAAAAAGGAATGTCAATAGCCATTTTAACCAAATCTCAAGGCTGATGGCTTTGGTAATGGGGGAGAGGAGGAAGGGGCGGCGTTGGGAGCTAGTAACGGCGTACGAATGGTAGATGGCAAGGTGCAGTGAAAGCCCATGAGAATAAAGCCCTAACTAATAGAATCTTTCAACATATCATGATCAACAAAACCAAAAATCGAACCCATTTGAGGATGCAGTGGGTCGAGGAGGTCGATAAGAATCCAAAAATATTATAGTCTGGTGGTCATAGGGCAGGGCAGGCAGTGGTTGGTAGCTGTGGGGTGGGGGCGAGGGTGTTGATTGGTGTCGAATGTCGATAATTAACTACCAAAATAATAGAAAAATATGGCAGCAACAAAATCACAGACACTGACCCTAAATTTGACAAATTAAGACCCCAAAAGTATGAGGGTTTGGTTGTCGTGGTGGGGGACAGACGGTGCTTGCCGACTGAGGGGTTGGGTGGAGAGTGTGTGTCTGTGAGAGAGAGAGAGAGAGAGAGAGAGATGATGAGCATAGTAAGAGAGATAGAGAGAGCGACGCGTACCTAGTTGGGTCAATGGTGGATGTGGCTGGCTTCGACTGGCGAAAAGAGGGAGACCGGAGGGAGAGAGAGAGAAGAATATCGCCCAAAAGTATACAGGCTGCGATTGGCACGACTGGCAACGTTACTTGGCGCTGTGATGGGGATGATTTAGGAAGGAGAACGGATAGATCACATGATTGACGGGAGAGAGATCGCGTGATTCAGGAGATTTGGGGGACAGAGATTGTTCGTGATTTATTTTTCTAGTTCCCGATGATTATACAAAATGGTAATATTGAAGTGGAATAACTATTACGTTCAAAAATTTTCTCATATTTTAGGTTGTATGAACTGAATTGCATTTGGTTAAAAAAATGAATTGCATTATATTTAAACCTTGATTAAAAATAAATAAAAGAGACATAAACCTTGATTAAAAATAAATCTTTTTCTTTTTTCTTAACAACCAAAAAGTGTGGTAAAGAAATTCATTTAAAACAAAAGGCCACCACACACCTCTTTCAAAACCGACGCCATTTAGCACCACCTCCGACCACCATAAATAAACCTTATCCAACATAATAGAGATCAAAATCATCAAATATCAAATAATCCAACCTATGTTCACCACCAGCCCATTGCCACTGCCACTGCCCAAAATATCCAAACTACAATCATAAACGATTAATTAAATATCTAAACCAGAAGCAATATTAAAAAACCAAAATTGAAACCACAATGACTGCAAGCAGTTAATATGTCACCTCATTTCCATCATTAATTGAAGAAATAAAGGCTTGAAAACCAAACCAACATCAAATTGAAGTAATCCAAATAACCAAATTTAGCATACACATCCAACAAAGTTGTCCCAACAATCCCATTATTAATATTTCTATTTATAAATGTTTGAATAAGCTTTGCATTTCCCTTACGAAATATGTCAAATATCCTCATGCTTCAAGACCCATAGCAAAAGCCAAGCAATTCCCTTCTACTCTAAACCCATCTTTTTAAGAAAGCATTATAGTTAATTAATTTAAACCTTCAGCTAACATAACATTTCGGAAGTACTCTGAAATTGATGGTACAAGAAACAATGGAGTGGGTGTGAGCCATATGTTAAGGTGTTGTGTGTGAAAGATGCCTATGTAAATGAACAATGAAGTGATAAAGAAGATAAGAATTTAAGTGGTTCACCAAGCTGAACGGCTTGGCTTGTATACTATCAATGGAGTCTCTTGCTCCTGTGTTCGTTGTATTGCTTGCAGGGGAAGAAACGAGTGAGTATAAAGAGTCCAATCCCCTTTTCTGTAGGGGAATCTCCCTTATTTATGCAAGCATGGGTTTTGTCCTTATTCAAGATTGCGTCGTTCCCTCAATCTGTTGGAATCATTCAGAAAATATTTGGCTCAATGTTATTTAAGACGTAAAGTAAATCGAAATAAAAAAGTTTCTTGAAGCCTAGGTGAGAAGCGAGAGGCAAAGCGAACGTTTTATTGAAACGAAGCGAACAGTAAAAAACAACAACCAAAAATAGAACGGGTAGATGTAGAGCATATTAATCAAACAACTTAAAATCACATAAACAGAATCAGCATTAAGCAGAAACAGAAAAAGAAAAAGAAACAAAATAAGCAGAAGCAGAAAACAAAAGTAGAATAAACAGAAATAGAGAAGAAACATAATAAGCAGAAACAAAAACAAAAACAGCAGAAGTAGAAGCAGAAAACAGAAACAGAAGCAGAACCAAAAGAAGTAGATGAAAAGAAGAAGAAATCAGAAGAATCTGGGAATCCTAGAAAAATAAAAATAGAAACACAGAAGAAGCAGAATCAGAAGAAGAAGGAGAATGAGAGAAAAGAAAAACATACATGTGTTCTATCGAAGAAGAAGACAGCAGCAGAAGCAACAACAGATTAGGTTTTGTCGAAGGAGAAGTTCTATCAAAGAAGAAGACAGAAATAACATATTTGGGCTTTCTGGCGAAGAAGAAGAGAAATAGAGAGAAGAAGAAAAGAACAGAGAAGAAGGAGAGAAGGGGCAAACTTGTTCAAAGAAGCTGTCGGTCTTCTGACGAGACTTATTCAGGAATGAGAGAAGCAGCAGCAAGTCATTGTTTAGTTGGGACAAGGGGCAATCGGATGTATGGGCATATCACAATTTTATTCCAATTGCCCCACTCCAATGGTCCATAATAAATAAATAAAAAGCAACTTAAAAAACTTAACAAAAGCGTTCGCTTTTCTCGCCTATCGCTTAAGCAACAATTGCTCACTTTCTCGGTTTTGCTTCGTTTGGAATGCTCAAGGCGAAGGGGTCTCGCTTCTCACCTAGGTAAGCTTTTCACAACACTGATTTGGTCGTTAAGGAAAATCCTAACCAATGGCCACGTGAGCTTCTAGAAGTAGTGAGGTGGCATCCTTGAGGTAATGGCTTGATGCCCAAGGCAACATTGGCTAGTGGAACTCCTCTTCTGCTCACATAGGTATTTCTGAGTTAGTGTGATGATGGTCGAGTTGCTTGGATATCCCTTGCTTATCTAGGAGTTAGAACACTTGTGTTGGATGGCTCAAGTCAAGTCGGTTGAACTGAGATATATAATTCTGAGCTGCGATAATTTTTGTTGAGCTATAGTTTTTGGTATCATCAAAAATCATCCTTGATGTACTTTATTTATAACTACATTGACCTAACATCGTCCAGTAACTACATTTCTTTCTGGTGTATTATCCAACAATGTCCTACAATATATATAATTGAATTCCAATGTGAAACTTGTTTAGTAGAACGCCAATTTTCAAAAACATTATGCATTTCATCTTGAACTTGCTTTCCAATGTTGAGCAAAGAAAGCTTTGCGCACACACAAATAAAATAGGCACAATTGCAACGCAATCCCCATTAACATGGGATCCCCAAATTCACAAAACCCACAAACAAACAAAATATCTAGCCCAAAAAATAAAATAAAACCTCAAATTTAGAGAAATCATGACAAAATTCAAACACAAATAGTTCAAATAGGAACAACATAAATTTGAAGGAGTGAACTAAAAACCTTTCTTCAGCCACACTTTCGTTTTTGGCCAAAAATGTCGACTCCCTCCCCCTTGTTCTTTCTTCTCTTTTGGATGATGTATCTTTAATCACATCATGACCCATCATCCTCTTGATCCCCAAGGATTAAACCTGTATAAAGGCACATGGTAGAAACTGTTGGAAACAATGGTATATTTATTTAAAAAACCATTAAGTATTGAATGAGAAATTGTTATCATTTTTATGACTTTTGGGAGCAATTGAAAAGGTTGTGAAAGTCTTTGTGACTTTTGTGAGCAATTGAAAAGGTGTGAAGTAAATATGACATTAAAGACTACTAATTTAAAATCGGTGACTTTTGGTTAAAGACACCAATCCAAATAGTTACATCTTTTCATAAATTCATCATTAGGACTTCTGGTTAAAAAACACCATTACAAATAGTTACAACTTTTCATAAAGTCACTATTGATATCTCTTGGACTAAAAGACACCATTTCAAATGCTTGTACCTTTTCATAAAGTCATCATTGATACCCTTTGGACTAAAAGGTACCATTATAAATGGTTACACCCTTTATGAAAAGTCACTAGTGAGTCTATCAATAAATGACTTATTGCACTCCCAAAACATACCATTGAACAATTCAAAAATTGGTCTCTCATTCTAGTTATCTCAATTATCCAAAATACTGAATTAAATATTCAGTCTTTCTTCTCTTTCTACATATTGCTGCATTATTATTTCAAATTCAGTTCAAGTATAGACACAAAATTGTGTTTGTTAAAGTCTTGGAGATTGAAGTGTTGCATCTTCAAGAACGAAATCAGTTCTATCTTGAGAGACAATTGCTTATCAACTTTAAACACCGAAAAGGGAGTAAATCTTTCTTAAGGAAACTATGATAACACTGGATTCAGATTATTGTTTTTATTATTGGATTTCTAGTTTTCTGGGTTAAACTATTCATGTTGTTCTGTGTCAAATGTAAGTGCACTGGTTTTGATTTTTATATATTCTATTTAGATTAATGCATAATTTAGACTTTATATAGTTTAATATAATCTAATTATATACACATTTTATATAGCATAAACTATAATTAGCTACCAACTCCTCCTCATATGTACATTATATTTTATTTTGTTTTTTAATTTTGCATCTTTCACATAGAATATCCATCATGTTGGAAGTCCACATATTGTTGTTAAATCTCATCTTGAGAAACAACCCAATTGCCAAAAGATATCATTAATAAACCCAAAATCTTGCATAATTTGAGGCATAACCAATGGAAAGTTTTTAACGGGAAATAAAATTTTGGAAGATGATATCATCCCTTAGATCAAAAAATTGAACAAATCCAGACCGTTTTAATAGATTGATAAATTTAAAGATTCTAAAATTCGTCATACTCTATGTCACACCCCGATATTTTTTCTCTTTTTTAAAAAAAAAAAAAAATACCCGGGTGTGAGTAAGGAATAAAATTACACCCAACTTACAATAATCTTCCTTATATTATTTTATTTTTACGTAAAAGTACATAATCCTCACAAGATCATTTCAAATATTCTTGATACAACATAAAGAGAAATAATAATAGCAGACTTTATCCTTTCAGCCTATCATCCAACTTGACTTCATATATCTGAAAAATGTTAAATAGGGATGAGCTCACCAACTCAGTAGGATAACGTTTATCAATGACTACCAAGGTTTTAAAACAATACATAATATAATTAAATCACGAATAAATGCAGGAATATGTCAAAGTAATGAATCAAATAAATAAATAAATTTCAACACATATCGATCATATCAATTTGTCAATTTTCTGGTCCACACATGAACCGTCTCCCGAGAAAACTTTTGGGTCTTGCACCCTAAGGAACCCAATGCCCTTCTTGCTTTTCTGGAAACACCAATACCGAAAATTATGTGGTGCCACACAGGCTACCACGACAATCGATATTACTAATCAGTGAACTCAAGGACTAGTAAGAATCCTGAGAATCCTCGCAAGGATCACGCATCTACTAACCCTCTGCCCTCGATTATGCGCATTCATAGTAATTTCATCAAAATCACAAAAATAAAGTCATATCGTAGTCAAACCCCACCACAAATCAACAATAAATATTAAAAATGAAATAAATATTTATTATGCAATATGATTTCATGAGATAATTAGGGTCTCGATAAAAATACAATATATGCAAGATAACGATTTATTTATAAAACCCCAGTTTGACCCCATGATTATAACGATATAATATGACATTATATAATTAAAAATAAATTTGATATGAAACCCCCAAATATGCATTAAATGCATCAATGATAGTAAAAGATAAAAGAAACCCTACATTTGCCTTGACTTCTACTCGATATCGTGTACTGTGACAAAATAATCAAAATAATATTTTTTAGAATAATAGTAAATAATAAGAGCTCAGTTAAGTTAAAATAATTTCTAAAATAACTAAAAAAATAATGATACTTAAATTTGATTCAAAAATATTTCATGAGGATCAACTTTAAGAAACTCAAACTAATAAAATTTACTAAATAATAACTAAAAACCTTACCCAAATTTTGATCGTAACCGCGAACTCTTAGGTCAATAAAATTTTGAACCCTTTTCTCTCTTTTCTCTCTCTCTCTCTCCCTCTCTCTCCCTTCCTTTCTTCCCTTGGTGCGTTGCCTGAAGGCCAAATGACAGGGTATTTATAGCCAAGCCTTGGCTTCCTTTATGTCACCCATGATGCAAGTTGCTTACATCACATGGACATTTGTCCATTTGGTTGTCGTTTCTTTTCTTTTTTTTTTTTTTTTGCATGTTTTAAAATCTTATAAGATCTTGCAACAAAAATCTGTAACAGGACATTGATTCTTTCCCAAATATATACGGATGTATAGATATTTATAGATATGTTCGTTTATTATATGATCACGAAATTTGACCTATATTATAATCATTTGACTCATTTTCGCATGAAGAGTCTATATTTGAGGTCAATTTGTTCCTAAAATTTTTATTATATATATATATATATATATATATATATATATATATATATATATATATATATTTAAAAATTATTCTAAATTATATAGAATCAAAATTAATGACCTAATTAACGTGTTAATAATTTATATATATATATGGGTCATCACAGTTTACCCCCTTAAAACGAATTTCGTCCTCGAAATTTGATACTAACCTTGAGATTTAAAAAGATAGGGATATCTTGTACGCATATCTGCTTCTAATTCTCACGTGGCTCCTTTAATACCATGATGTTGCCATAGGACCTTTACAAGTGGTATGACCTTGTTATGGAATACCTACTCCTTGGTGTCGAGAATCTGCACAGGTTACTCTTTCTACGTTCAATTTTCTTGAATTCGAGCATCCTTCCAATTGATGACGTGAGACATATCTGGTTCATATTTCCTTAACATGGATACATGAAAACACATCATGTATTCCTGATAATTGAGCTGGCAAGGCAAGCCAATAAGCTACATTTCTAATGCGTTGTGTTATCTCGAAGGGTCCAATGTATCTGGGAGCCAATTTACCCTTTTTTTTCAAATCGAGATATTCCTTTCCTAAGGGATACCTTCAAGAATATGTAATCATCTTCTTGAAATTCCAAGGCCCTTCTTCTTTGATCTGTATAACTCTTTTGTCGACTTTGAGCCGTGCGTAGTTGATCCCGAACTACTTGGATCTTCTTAGTGGTTTCTCGGACAATTTCTGGACCTAATAAAATGCTTTCACCAGCTTTAGCCCAACATAGAGGTGATCTACATGATCGTACGTATAGAGTTTCATACGGTGCCATGTCAATACTACTTTGGTAACTATTGTTGTAAACAAATTTCACTAGTGGAAGATGTTCATTCCAACTGCCCTTGAAATCTAGAGTGCAAGCTCGTAACATATCTTCCAATATTTGGATAACCCTTTCATATTGGCCATCTGTTTGAGGATGGTAAGCAATACTGAAATGCAACTCAGTTCCCATAACTTTTTGCAAACTCTGCCAAAATTGAGCCACAAAACGAGTATCTCGATCTGACATGATTGATAATGGTACCCCATGTAATCTCACAATCTCCCGTATATAAAGTTAACTCAACGTAGCTAGAGTGTTAGTATTCTTCATGGCTAAGAAATGGGCCGATTTGGTGAGTCGATCCACTATAACCCATACTGCATTGTATCCATTTGTAGTTATAGGTCACGAAATTCATAGTGATATGATCCCACTTTCATTCTGGAATAGGTAAGGATTGTAATAACCCACCAGGTTTTTGATGCTCTATTTTTACTTGTTGACATATGGCACATCGAGCTGTAAATTTAGCCACACCCTTCTTCATTCCTTTCCACCAATATTGGCGCTTCATATCTTGATACATTTTTGTGCTACCAGGATGTATGGAAAACTTAAAGCAATGGCATTCCCTAAGTATTTCCTCCTTCAACTGAGTATTATTGGGTACACATAGCCTTCTTTGATATAGTAATTCCCCCTTTTGTAACTGCCAGTTTTCAAGAGCGTTCCTATCTTCTAGTTGGGTGCGAATGGATTCTAGGTAGGAATCCGAACATTGTAATGTAACAACTTTTTGTCGGAGGACAGGTTAAGCAACGAGATTAAACAAACGCGGTTGACCTTCTTCTGCACTTATCCAGATGTCAAAGTCCTCTAGTGTCTCCCTCAATTGCCATTTGTCCTTCATCACATTGATTACTGCACTTCGGGATTTTCTGCTTAATGCATCAACTACCACGTTAGCTTTTTTCAGATGGTATTGGAGTGTGAAGTTGTAATCCTCGAGATACTCTATCTAGCGTCGTTGTCGGAGATTCAAGTCTTTTTGAGTGAATATATACTTGAGACTTTTGTGATCTGAGTAAATCTGAAATTTTTTCCCATATAGATAACAACGTCATAGCTTCAACGCAAAGACAACAGCTGCCAACTCCAAACCATGAGTGGAATAGTTTCGTTCATGAGTTTTCAATTGTCTTGATCCATAAGCAACCACCTTGTTATTTTGCATCAATACACATCCAAGTCCCTGTAGTGATACATCAGTGTAAACATCATACCCAATACCACTTTTGGGTATAGTAAGGATAGGTGTCGTGGTCAATTTCTCCTTTAAGATATTAAATGCATGTTCATATTCTTTGGTCCACTCAAACTTTTCTCTTTTCCGAGTGAGCTAGGTCATGGGTAGAGCTTTTCTAGAAAATCCTTCCACAAATCTTCGATAGTATCCTGCTAATCCCAAAAAATTTCGAACTTCGGTTGCGTTTTTCGGTCGGTCCCAATTCATCACTGCTTCAACCTTAGCTGGATCCACTGTCACTCCTTCGGATACTACATGTCCAAAAAATTTGACTTATTTCATCTAGAACTCATACTTACTTTTCTTGGCATATAACTTGTGCTCCCTTAGTGTTAATAACACTTGGCGAAGATGTTGTACATGCTCCTCACGTGACTTTGAGTAAATGAGAATATCGTCTATGAAGACGATTACAAACTGATCAAGATAAGGTCTGAATACTCGGTGCATCAGGTCCATGAAAGCTGCAAGTGCATTTGTAAGTCCAAAGGGCATCACCAAAAATTCAAAATGTCCATATCGAGTACAGAAAGCTATTTTGGGGATATCCTTCTCTCTGATCCTCAATTGATGGTATCCAGTTCGAAGATTAATTTTGGAATAGTAACGAGAACCCGTGAGTTGATCAAATAGATCATCAATACGTGGTAGATGATACTTGTTCTTTATGGTGACCCAATTCAGCTTTCGATAGTCAATATAGAGTCTTAGCGTATTATCCTTTTTTTTTACGAAGAGCACAGGAGCACCTTAAGGCGACATACTTGGTCGAATGAATCCTAGGGAAAGAAGTTCATCCAACTATTTTCTTAATTCTTTCAACTCTAATGGTGCCATACGGTAAGGAGCAACAGATATTGGCTCTGTACCAGGATATATCTCAATGGTAAATTCTATCTCCCTTTTGTGGGGGTAGTCCTGGTAATTCTTCAGAAAATACATCAGGAACGTCACACACTATCAAGATGACATCAGCAGTGATTTTAGCTAGTTCTTCCCTAGTAAAGTTGGCAAGGAATTCCAAACTACTTTTGTTCTTTGTGGAGAACGGATGCGAATAGTGACATTTGCCTATGAATTCAAACTCCCCATCTTTCAACGTGTGAAATTTGATTTTTTTACTTTAGCAATCCATGATGGCATGATAACAAGATAGTAGGTCCATTCCAAAAATTATGTCGTATCCAACTATTTCTAGGGCAACTAGGTCCACAACCAACTCGCTTTCCTCAATTCAGATTATGCAATTTTTGCATATCCTAGTAGTTTCCAAGAAATTCCCCGAAGGTAGGTTTATACACAATGTGCGATCTAAAGGTTCGAATTCTAACCCCAATGCAACAGCATATGAAGTACGAATGAAAGAACGGGTTGCCCCCGGATCAAATAAAATACGTGCCCAAGAATTATAAATAAGGACGATACCTTCAATTACTTTGTTTGCGTTGTCGTTATCCGATGTAGCCATTGCATAGATCCGAGGTTGACCTTCGGGAATTTTGTTCTACTTCCTAACTTTTTCTGTTGTGCCTAATTTGGAAACAACTGCGACGGTCCAACTTGGGTTGTCAGTCCTGCCGACTGAGTAGGGTAAAGGCGTTGTTGTGGACGAGATTGATTGAATGGCTGATAAGAACCTTGATTGGCTGACCCTTGAAAGGACGTGAAGGAACACTAATTTTTAAAATGTCCAGTTTGCCCACACTTAAAACACTGTTTCATATCATTGGATGCTTTGTTCCAATTTTTAGAATTTTGACCCTGATTCGCACTCCTCCTTTCATTGGTATCTTGGCCTGGCCGTCAATATGGGGTCATTCTTTGATGACTACTGCTGCCACCATTTCTTGTCTGACTTTCTCTGCCTTGTTGATGACTTCTGATATTCTGGGTATCCTATAGATCTCTTTCTACTAGCATAGCCCTTTCCACCAATTTCTTATAGTTTCTTAATCAGTATGCTACAAGGCGTCCTCATATAGAAGGCTTAAGGCCTTGTTCAAATCATTTGGCCTTCTTGGCATTAGTGGAAACTAAATCTGTGGCAAAGCGAAAGAGTTCAACAAATTTGGATTCATATTGCGTGACTGTCAGATTGCATTGTTGCAACTCCAGGAAGTTAGAGAACATTTTATCCCTTACGGACTCTGGAAAGATTTATCATTGAACACTTTCTCGAATGTGGTCCACATAATTTGGTTTACGTTCCTCATTATTTTGATCGTATCCCACTAGTGATCAGCTTCACCCTCAAAAAGATAAGAAGCCAATGTAACTCGTAGTTCTGGGGCAATATCCATACCATCAATTACTTTTCTCACTTGTCGAAGCCACCTTTCTGTATCAAGTGACTCTGTACTTCCCTGGAAGGTAGGGGGACGTTGTCGTAGAAATTCCTTGAATATCATCATTCTTCACATTTCAGCCACATTTGCTTGTTCCTCAAACTGTTGGTTGTATTACTGTAGTATGATTATTATTTTCTACCTGTTGGCGTGCCAAAGTGGTCAGTTCTCTCAGACACTGGTAAATACCACTTATAGTGTCCCGCGGTGCTGGAGGGGACTGGTCATTGATAGACATCTCTGGTTGGTCTTGAGATGTGTTTCTCTCCATCCTATAACACATAGTCCTTGATATTATAACTGCATTAAAATTATAACCACATCCAAAGGTTAAGAAAACAACTCTAATTTCACTTAATTAATAACTAAGATATATTTCGTTTTTTTATCCTAGAAGCTATTCACATGGAGAACAAAAGTCTACGACAGTCACCTCTAAGTTATGTAGTGATACATATATTTCTACCATTCTAAGAGTTACTACTATTCACAGGCAAAATTTTTTAGAATAATAAAGTCGACAGTAAAGTTAGGGACCAAGAAGTTTCTTGTCCCTCCCCCTTGGAGACACATTAGTTTGTAGAACCCGCAGAATCTACACGATGGTTTCTTCGGGTGGTGCGGCTATAGGGGCTACGTTGGGGTTGTGAGGTTGTGGGTTGTGAGGTTATAGGTCATATTCTTCATTATTGTCCAGATTAGGGGATTCTATTAGCTGCCCCTCATGCGCCCCCGTAGGTGGCCACTGAATTTCTTGTACTGGCAATCTATTTAGAATTTCTTGATACAGGTTGGGATTCCTTTCAATATTTAGTGCTTTGCGGAGCACCCTCAGCTGCGAGGTCAATCTGTGATGTACTAACTTTTTCTATTCAGAGATCGGCATGAATGGCCAATTTTGGGACACATCTTGAATTTCGCGGACTATCAAATTGTAGGCCTCTATATTAACTCTAAGAGTTCGGTATTCATTAGCCGCATCGGAGCCCATGTTAGTGTGAGCCATGTAAAGATTATCCCAAGATGTCATACCTTTAGTCATAAAAAGTTAGTTCTATTGATAAAAAAAATAATATGTCTGTAAAACATGTTCAGTATTAGTAAATTAATCCCACTATTTAGTATATATATATATATATTCTCATGTAAGACCTAAATCCAAGCTCTGATACCACTCTATCACACCTTGGCATTTTTTTTCATTTTTTAAAAAAAAAAAATACTCGGGTGTGAGTTGGGAATAAAATTACACCGAACTTACAATAATCTTCGTTATATTATTTTATTTTTATGTACAAGTATATAATCCTCAAAAAATCATTTCAAATATTCTTGATACAACATAAAGAGAAATAATAATATCAAACTCTATCCTTTCAGCCTATCCTCCAACTTGACTTCATATATCTGAAAAATGTTAAATAGGGATGAGCTCCCCAGCTCAGTAGGATAACATTTATCAATGACTACCAAGGTTTTAAAACAATGCATAATATAATTAAATCACGCATAAATGCAGGAATATGTCAAAGCAATGAATCAAATAAATAAATAAATTTCAGCACATGTCGATCATATCAATCCGTCAATTTTCTAGTCCACACATGAACCGCCTCCCAAGAAAACTTTGGGGTCTTGCACCCTAGGGAACTCAATGCCCTTCTTGCTTTTCTGGAAACACCAATATCAAAAATTATGTGGTGTCACACAGGCTACCACGGCAACTAATATTACTAACCAGTAAACCCAAGGACTAGTAGGAATCCTGTGAATCCTCGCAAGGATTACGCATCTACTAATCCTATAACCTCGATTATGTGCATTCATAGTAATTTCATCAAAATCACAAAAATAAAGTCACATCGAAGTCAGACCCCACCGCAAATCAACATTAAATATTAAAAATAAAATAAATATTTATTATGCAACATGATTTCATGAGATTATTAGGGTCTTGATAAAAATACAATATATGCATGATAACGATTTATTTATAAAACTCCAGTTTGACCCCATGATTATAACGATATAATATTACATTATATAATTAAAAATAAATTTGATATGAAACTCCAAAATATGCATAAAATGCATCAATGATAGTAAAAGATAAAAAAAATCCTACATTTGTCTTGACTTCTACTCGATATCGTGTACTGTAACAAAATAACAAAAATAATATTTTTTAGAATAACAGTAGATAATAAGAGCTCAGTTAAGTTAAAATAATTTCTAAAATAACTAAAAAAATAATGGTACTTAAATTTGATTCAAAAATATTTAATGAGGATCAACTTTAAGAAACTCGGACTAATAAAATTTACTAAATAATAAATAAAAACCTTACCTAAAATTTTGATCATAACCGCAAACTCTTAGGTCAATAAAATTTTGACCCATTTTCTCTCTTTTGTCTCTCTCTCTCTCTCTCTTTCCTTTCTTCCCTTGGTGCGTTGCCTGAAGGCCAAATGACAGGCTATTTATAGCCAAGCCTTGGCTTCTTTTATGTCACCCATGATGCAAGTTGCTTACATCACATGGATATTTGTCCATTTGGTTGCCGTTTCTTTTCTTTTTTCTTTTTTCTACACGTTTTAAAATCTTATAAGATCTTGCAACAAAAATCTGTAACAGGACATTGATTCTTTCCTAGATATATACGGATGTATAGATATTTATAGATATGTTTGTTTATTATATGATCACGAAATTTGATCTATATTATAGTCATTTGACTCATTTTCTCATGAAGAGTCTATATTTGAGGTCCATTTGTTCTTAAAAATTTTATATATATATATATATATATATATATATATATATATATATATATATATATATATATATATATATAGAATCAAAATTAATGACCTAATTAATGTGTTAATAATTTATATATATGTGGGTCATCACACTCTATTATATAAATCGATGGTAATACTAATTTAAGTATCAAATGAGCCTCCCAGCTCAATGTCGGGAGCAAATCCCTAACATTTTTTCTGTCATGCAACTCACAAACGGGACTTCAATATTATTCATTAATTGTTGGATTTTTCCTAGGGCAATTTTATTCTTTCAAATATAAACAAGTCTTTCTCACTCAGGATATGTGCTGGTAAATTAGTTTTTATATACACATTACCCTAAAATGCGCTAGTAACCTTCGTTGTATTTTTTATATATGTGCTGATAAATTATTATTAACATCACCTATTGCTATTTCGAACACAACACCATATAGTGTCAAAATCGATAGTTCTCCTCAACTTAGAAACACTGATACTGTTACTCATAAAATAGGGACATAAAGTGTCACCACACGATAATCTCTCATTGTTGTGTATGCAAAAATCATTTTTAGTTTTGTTTTCAATTTTTTCATTTTTATTTTCTAAATTAAGTGAAAAGTGAAAAAAATAGATTTCGTAAATTTTTTGTTTTTATTTTTGTGTAATCACTTTGGAAACTAAACATATGTTTGGATACAAAAAAAAATAGTTTTTTAAAAATCTATAGAACAAAGTAGAGTTGAATGTGAGTTGAGTTGAATCCAAAACTTATCTTGAACTTTTCGCCGCTCAGATCAATTCTAACCAAAAAAACTAAGTTATATCCGAAGGTCCATGCTATCTTCAGTTTTTTTTTTGCGGTTTAGATCAACTCAAAGATATTGATCCAACGGATCAGATTCATTCTCAATTTTTGTTTTTCCTGCCCAAGCCATTTTCCATTTTTAATTACCCCAAATCAAGGCTTTAACTTTCCCCAAATTCACGCCATCTGATCAGATTTATTCTCAATTTTTGGTTCCTGATGATGCACAAAATTGGTCTCGTGCAAGATCAACAATTGAGTATATGAAGAGAATGCAATTAAGAGCAGTAAATATGATATTCAATGGCAAAA
>CAUOFW020005921.1:0-25625 GCA_963454935.2 Ilex paraguariensis
ATACCCAATTCAATATAGAATTTATTCTACTCATTTTCAATACCAGTTTACCAAATTCATCACAATAGGCAAGTGTTTAAAATTCTCTAACAACCTACCCATTCCATATAATCATTCTAGGTTGAAAATAAACCTAATTAGGATGAAACCCTAACTCTTGAAAGGTAAAATCAATGTAGAAAGCCTTCAAAAACACCAATGAAGCCTTACCCTTAATTTCCCCCAAACCCCATTTTTGGATCTTTGGTGAAACCCGTCGTTTTGGTGTAGTCGCGTAACCTCGATGAGAGGAACAACTTTTCTTATTGGCTCGAATTGATTTGAGCAACCAATCTTCGTAGATCGTCGAGAAAAGGTGGAGTTTCTCCTTTTTCTCCCTCTCTTCCCTCTCTTCTCTTCCAACATGAGAGCCACCAGACTTGTGGGGAAGAAATCTAATTTTCTTCCCCTTTTATACCCCCTAAATTCTTGGCCCTCATCGCGCCACACAATCTCCACTCCAGGTCCAATTTTGACTTAAAACGATTTAAACTTCGTCCTAGTTCAAGTTTAAAATATTTTTATTTTAACTTACTTTAAATTATTTTTCAATTTTCAAAATTTTATTCCCGAGTCCGTTTATGAGGTCACCGAACACCCGGTCACTTCGTAAAATGTAAAAAATTTAACTATCTCAGAATTCGATGAAAATTGAGAGAGGAGCTAGATTTCGTGAGAACAAATCCAGCGGTGAGGTCCATTTCGTCATCTAAGTTCTAAAAAAATTTGGATTTTCAACTCATATTGTAGTGGCAAATTACCAATTTGTCCTTTTTTCCTAAAAAGTTTAAATTTACATAGGTTTTACATTCTGCCACCTTAAAAGAATTTTGTCCCCAAAATTCACACACATGCACATTCATCCACACGCACATGCAATAGTCATATTATACTAAATGGCTATAGAATGTACCTTCATCCTCGAATAAGAAAGGATAACTGGTATGCATAGTGCCCTCACTACTCCCATGTCACCTCCTCCATACCTCGGTGCTGCCACGCCACCTTTTCTAGCCTCACGGTCTTGCCTCCCAAAACCTACTCTCGGCTATCCATGATACGCAATGGTTCTTCCTCAAAGGTCCCATCTGGATCAACCATCAACTCACCCCAATCCACCACATGTGTTGGATCTGGAGTATACTTTTGAAGCATAGAGACATAGAACGCCATGTGAACGCCTGATAGATTTGACAGTAACACAAACTGGTAAGCAATTGTACCAACCCTCTCGAGTACCTTGAATGGCCCGATAAACCTTGGCAACAACTTCCCTTACTTCCCAAATTTGACCACTCCCCTCTTAGGCATCACCTTCAAGAAGGCATGATCCCCAACCTCAAACTCTAAAGGCCGCCGCCGTCTGCCAGCACAGCTCTTCTGTCGGCTTTGAACTGTGAGAAGACTCTTTCGTATCAATTCCACCTTCTCCAAGGTGTCCCTAATCAACATCGGGCCCCTAGAGGTTCTCTCTCCAACCTTTGTCCAACACACTAGAGAACAAAAAGACCTCCTATATAGTGCCTCATAGGGTGTCATCTATATGTTTGCCTTATAGTTGTTGTTGTAGGCAAACTCCACTAAGGATAAATGTTTTTCCAGCTACCTTGAGATATAGGATGCATGTCCGCAGCATGTCCTCTAAAATCTGGATGGTCCTCTCCGACTGGCCGTCCGTCTAGGGATAAAAGGTTGTACTCATCATCAACTGTGTCCCCATGACCCTCTGGAAGCTCTCCCAAAAGTGAGTCGTAAACTTGGGGTCCCAATCCAATACTATAGATACGAGCACCACATGCAGCCAGACTATCTCCCGTATATACAACCTGCATAACTTCTCTAGTCTGAAGGTCATTCGCACCACCGTCATGCCCCCGTGATGTCAGTGGCAAGTGAGTCACAAAATCCATCGTAACGTGCTCCCACTTCCACTCAGTCACCTCCAAAGGCTGGAGCAATCCTGCTGGTCTTTAGTGCTTAGCCTTAACTTGCTGACACTTGAGACATTTACTGACAAAGTCTCCAATATGCCTCTTCATTTCACTCCAATAATACTGGCAATGAAGATCATGATACATCTTCGTGCTGCCTGGATGAACCGTAAAATAGGAGCAATGGAACTCCCTGAGGATCTCCTCTCTCAGATTCGAAGATTGGGGAACTATAAACCTTCCCATATACCAAAGACTACCATCCGCATGAACGGTCCATCCCTCGTCACCCGTACCTACCAGTACCTGGTCCCTGATTGATAATATCTCCATGTCCTACCCTTGGGCCTCAATCACCTTGCTTAGTAGGGAAAACATAGCCAATATACTCCTCAAGGTACCTTGAGACTGACCCCTGTAGTGCAACCCAAACTGTCCCACAATCTCAAGCATCTGCCACTCCCGGGAAATTACACTGGCAAAGGCTCTCCATGACTTCCAGTTGAGTGCATCAACCACCACATTCACCTTACTGGGATAGTAATGCAAAGTGAATTCATAGTCCTCAAGATATTTCATCCACCTACTCTGCCTCATGTTGAGGTCCGGTTGAGTGAAGATGTATTTCAAACTTTTATGGTCTAAAAACATCTCAAACTGCTCACCATATAAATAGCGACGCCAAGGCTTCAAGGCAAAGACAATGACTGCCAATTCTAAGTCATGAAAAGGGTAGTTCTGCTCGTGGTTCTTTAACTACCAAGAACCATAAGCTACCACTCTCTCGGACTGCATCAAAACACAACCAAGTCCGTCCATGAAAGCATCACAACACACTGTGTACCCCTGTCCCCTCTCCAAGATTATCAAAATAGGAGTTGAAGTAAGCCTCCCCTTCAACTCTTAGAATGCCCTCTCACACGAATCATCCCATTGAAACTTGACCTCCTTCCGAGTCAATCTGATTATAGGTGCAACAATCTGGAGAAGTCCTCAATGAATGTCCAGTAATACCCCACCAATCCTAAGAAGCACGTATCTCGAATACTGACTTTGGCCTCTCCCAACTCATGACTGCCTCAACCTTCTTCGGGTCAACTGACACACCCGAAACTGACACTACGTGTCCCAAAAATTTTAACTCTGTAAGCCATAATTCACACTTGCTAAACATAGCGTACAACTGATCATCTCTCAAGGTCTGGAGGACAACCCTTAAGTGGCCCTCATGTTCCTCTTCAGACTTGGAGTAGATTAAAATGTCATCAACAAAGACCATGGCAAACTGATCCAAGTAGGGTTGGAACACCCTATGCATGAGATCTTAAATGTTGTCGAGGCATTCATCAAGCTGAAAGGCATCACAGTGAACTCGAAATGCCCGTATCACGTTCTGAATGCCGTCTTAGGGATATCTATCTCCCTAATCCTCAATTGATGGCAGCCCGTATAGAGGTCTATCCTAGAGTAGACCCACGCTCCCCTCAACCCATCAAACAAATCATCAATCCTTGGTAAAGGGTACTTATTCTTGATAGTGACCAAGTTCAACTGCCGATAGTCTATACACATCCACGGGGTCTTGTCCTTTTTCTTGGCAAACAATACCAAAGTGCCCCAACATGAAATGCTCAGTCTAATAAAGCCCTTGTCCAATAATTCCTGTAATTGAACCTTAAGTTCTTGTAACTCAGCTAGTGCCATCCTATATGGAGTCATAGAAATAGGAGATGTACCTGAATACAACTCAATGCTAAAGTCTACATCCCTATGTGAAGGTAATCCCGGTAGCTCTTCCAGAAAAACATCCTCTTACTCACAAACAACCCGAGGTAGACCCAACTTATGTCTCACCTCGTTCTCTAAAGTAAGGCTCGCAAACCAACCCATCAACTTTCTGTACCACCAAGAGTCATACACGGCTTGGGGAAAAGCATAGTGCTTTTCCCCTTGAAACTTGAAACAAACACCATCTAGTGTGTAGGCAGTAACCCTCTTTCGATCACAATCGATGACAACTCAGTGTGTCATCAACCAGTCTATCCCAAGGATGACATCAAACTCCGACATGTCCATGACCCTAAGGTCCACAATGAGTAAAATCCCCGAGATATCTAACTCACAACCCCAACATAGTTGATTAACACTCACCCTAACTCCTAGGGATAACTCACATGCAAAGGCTCCTCCAAGCTCAACCTCCATACCTAACTCTTTCACACATGATGTAGAAATGAATAAATGATGATGAGCCCAAAATCAACTAGGCTAGGCCCAGTAAATAAAGAGGAGCCCAAGTCATCACACCCAAAAGGAGCCCAAGTCACCAGCGCCCAAAGGAGCCGCCCAAAAGGGGTCACCCAAGCCCCTGGCACTGCCCACGGCCTGGGCGCCGCCCATGGGTTGGCCCTCTTGTCTCTCATTCGACCTCCTCTCTTTGCTACTTCAACTTAGTCTAACCCAGCTTAGGATCCTCTTCCTAGAGGAATACGAGCACGAGGGAGAGAATATTGGATACCCACGAAGATCTAATCCTACCTTAATCGTAATTACTAAAATAGTAGTAACCGCCTCACCTCACTGCCTCACTATACCTATATAATGTAAGTCTTCTCCACATAGAGGGCATGCCTTTGAGACCTCTACAATTTGAGATCCCTACACACCAAGTTTCTCTCTCCTTACCATTGTAATTCCTCTAGAGTGTTCTCTCCCGATTACTTTATTCATCAATAAAGAACTCTAGCCACTACTGTTGTTCTTGAGAGTGGAGGAGGCCACCTGGATTGAACCAATATAAATCTTTGTGTTGACTCAATATTTATTATTTTGCCCTTGATTGCTTTATTTATTGCTCATTAATCGCACCCTTACATAAACTCGACTATTGATTTTGCACAATACCAATTTGTGCATCATTAGTTTGGCGCTGTCTATAGGAATGACAAGTTTTCTACGCTCTTTTGATCCATGATAATTACGACCAAATCAATGAGTTAACAACCGGGAGACAACAACCTGGCCCACTAGGAAGAGGCCCCACCTACCCTCGCACCTTCAGAACCATCTACTGCCGCAACCCCTATCGTTGGACAACAACTTCTATAGACCATACAACTACTAGTAAACCAAAACCAATAGATCATACAGTTGATGCTCGTCCAAGGAGGCGTCGCCCCTCACCTTGTGGGAGGAGGCCCAATCCCTTCAATAGGAGAGGAGCCACAACCCCTCCACTTTGGGCACCAAGTAGCCCTCGCCATGGGGGCCCTCACCATAATGCCCCGAGGCCACACCAGGGTGCCTCTCGCCTAACAGACCCTCCTCAATGCGTAGGGAGCTCACGTGTTCCCCCTCTGGACATACCTATACTGGAGGAGGACGAAGGAGAAAGCTAATATAGTGATCATGGAAGCCAGTACCACCACCCAACTGAGGATGTCCCCAATCAATGGGACGAGAAGATTAAAGAGGTGCAAAACCAACTCAATGATGCCCTGAATTCCATCAGGGCACAAGCGCCGCCCGAGAAGGTAGATTACCTGGTAAGACGAACCAATACACCTTTTGTTGCTGATATAGTCAATTATCCTTTACCCTCGAAGTTTAAGATGCCTACCATCGAGATCTTCGACTGTACCAGAGACCCCTTTGACCATCTTGACACATACAAATCTCTCATGTAACTCCACAACGTGCTTAAGGAGATTATGTTTAGAGTCTTCCCTACCACCTTAAAGGGGTTTGCTCGTCAATGGTTTGCACAGATCAAACCCTCCTACATCCACTCCTTCATGAAACTGAGTAGATCCTTCATCTCCCACTTCATTGGAGGATGTCAATATCAAAAGCTCGTGACTCACCTACTCACCATCAAGCAGGAGAAGGATGAAAGCCTCAGAGACTACCTTGCACGTTTCAATGAGGAGGCTCTCCAAATTAAGGGGCCAGATGATAAGGTAGCCTTGGCCGCCTTTGTCGCTGGTCTTTGCTCCTCCAGTTTTATATTCTTTGTACTCAAGAAACTGTCCTCCAGCATGCCCGAGCTATTGTCTATGGCATAGAAATACATGAATGCCAAGGACATCAACAAGGCCTGCCAAAGTGAGTCCTCTTGAGGAAAGAAAAAGATGAAGGACACTCGAGAAGAAAGGAGGGAGACGGAGAACAAGAGGAAGAAAACTAAGAGAGTTTCTGTAAAGGACCATCTTGGTCCATTGCCCCCGAGAGGCTGACAGCCTTTCACGCCACTCAATCCCTCAGTGGAGCACATCCTATTCTAAATACAGGATGACCTCGCAATCTATTGGCCCAAAAAGATGAAGTTTGACCCCAAGCACCAAAATTCTAGCAAGTACTGTCGCTTTCACCACGACCACGGTCATGACACAAACGACTGCTTCCAATTAAAGAGGCAAATTGAGGAGCTTACTCAGCGTGACCAGTTGAGATAGTATGCTGTTAGACGTGGGGACCAGCTCCACCACACGAGGAATAAGAGCACCAGCAACCCCTTAAAGAGATGTAGACTATCGCAAGAGGGTTAGGAGGAGGAGGTGACTCCAACTCTGCCAAAAAGGCACACACCTAGAGGGCCAAACAAGTAGAGTCACATGACTCTCGCCCAAAGAAGACATCCCAACATGGGGAGGAGGAAATCATCACCTTCTAAGACAGAGACCTTGAGGAAATCCAGGTCCCACATGATAACCCTCTAGTCTTAGCCCTAATGGTGGCCAACTATTACGTTAGGAGGATCCTGGTTGACAGCAGCAACTCAACCGACATTTTATTTACGACAGCCTTCACCTCGACAGAGAGAGACTACAACCTGTCAGGACTCCCTTGGTTGGCTTCTTAGGAGAGAGAGTCCATCCTTTGGGATCTATCACCCTGCCTGTCATAGCAGGAACTGCGCTAAGGAGTTCTACTATTAGGGTAAATTTTGTTGTACTTGACTACCCTTCTACTTACAATATAATACTTGGACGCCCTGCCCTCAACACCCTAAGGGCAGTGCCGTCAACCTACCACCTTCTCCTCTATTTTCCAACCTCCAATGGGATTGGGGAGATCAAAGAAGACCAAGTCTCAGCCAGAGAGTGCTATATGGCCTCTATGAGGCCTAGGAAACAACACGAGACTCTCCAAGTTGAAGTGCTCGACCCCAAAGATGATAGTACCTTGTAGAGGGGTGAACCAGCGAAAGAGCTTCAACTAGTGGTAATAGATGATAGCTTTCCCGAGAAGTGAGTCTATATAGGCTCCTCACTCTCCCAGGAGTAGGCATCTGCTTTAATTGACTTCCTTAGACAAAACATGGATGTCTTCTCCTAGTCCCATGAGAACTTGGAGGGCATCGACCTTGAGGTGGTCTCCCACCAGCTCAACGTTGACCCCAGATGCAAGCCTATTCACTAGAAGTTGATGAATATAAGTGTTGCGAGGGGGCAAGTCATGGAGAAGGAGGTAGACAAGCTACTAACGAATGGGTCAGTGAGGGAGTTAGCCTACCCGGACTGGCTATCCAATGTAGTAATGGTAACAAAGGTCAATGGAAAGTGGCACCTCTGCGTGGACTTTATAGAGCTCAACAAAGCCTGTCCCAAAGACAGCTACCCACTTCCACACATCAACCTCCTCATTGACGTCACTACTAGACACGAGCTCCTAAGTTTCTTAGACGCCTACTCTGGCTATAACCAGGTTAGCATATTCCCACCAGATCAGGAGAAAACCTCATTCATCACCCCGAGAGGTACCTACTGTTACAGAGTGATGCCCTTTAGGATTAAGAATGCCAGAGCCACTTATCAACGCCTCGTCAACAAGATGTTCGAGGCCCACATTGGAAAGACGATGGAGGTCTACGTAGACAACATGTTGGTAAAGGGTATAGTAGCAGCAGACCATGTAACGTACTTGTAGGAGACCTTCGACATGTTAAGAGTCTACAAGATGAAGCTGAATCCTGAAAAGTGTGCTTTTGGCATCGATTCAAGAATGTTCTTAGGCTTCATGGTCCACAAAAGAGGCATTGAAGCCAACCTAAACAAATCAGAGCCATCTTGGAGATGAAGTCCCCCGCCTCAACAAAAAGAGGTTCAGCGCCTTAATAGAAGGATAGCAGCCCTTAATAGGTTTATCTCTAAATCAGCAGATAAATGTCTGCCCTTCTTTAAAATCCTCTACAAGTCTTTTCAGCGGGGCCCAGATGCACAGAGGGCCTTCCAAAAACTCAAGGTCTACCTCACCACACCACCTTTACTCTCCCATGTAGCACCAAGAGAGGCCTTATACCTCTACCTCTCCTATTCACCCTCTACCGTAAGCTCTGTCCTCATCAAGGAGGATGGAGGCATCCAAAAGCCTTGAAAAGGTAAGGTAAGGTACTCAGAACTTGAAAAGTTAGCAGAGCATACCAAGGGGCAGAGGTAAGGTACTCAGAACTTGAAAAGTTAGCTCTTGCCCTTATCACTATCGCCAGACGTCTACGCCACTACTTTCAGAGTCATACCATCGTGGTTGTCACAAATCAACCACTCAAAAGAATCTTGGGAAAGCCTGATGTATCCAGTCGATTGCTCAAGTGGGCCGTCAAGTTAAGCGAGTTTGATGTGCAGTATTAACCACGATGAGCCATCAAAGCACAGGAGGAAATACAAGGCGCCCCTACACCAACCTGTTCAGTACACGCTGACTCTACCCACCAAGAGACTGGATCAAATGCTACCCAAGGAGGACTTGATGACCCGGAGAAGGAACCAGAGGCAGCCCCACAGACTGGGCTGCCCTGGGCACAGCCCACCTAGCCTAGGGTGCCACCCCCACAACTCAGGATGTCGCCCACTATGCCTAGGGCATTACCTTCTCAGCCTCCATCGCATCCCATTTTCCTCTCTTTCTAGGATTCGCCCAGCAATCCGCGACCTCCTACCTCTTTGACACCATCACAACTCCCCTCATCACAGACAGCGTCACCCATAGAGTTAACTCCCTCTCTATCACTTGTTGTACTACGTTGGAGACTCTATGTGGATGGGTCCTCCACCAGCGAGGGCGATGGCGTGGACTAGTTCTGATCAGCCCTCATGGCACTCTATTGAAGTATGTCGTCTCCCTCCATTTTGCCACATCAAACAATCAAGCTGAATATGAGGCCCTCATATCAGGCTTAAGACAGGTGTTAGAGATGAAGGCCCTCCACCTAACAGCCTACAGTGACTCCCAGCTCATAGTCAACCAGGTAAAGGGAAACATTAAAGCAAATGTGGAAAGAATGCAAGGTTACCTTACAATAGTCCTAGCCTTGCTAAAAAAGTTCACCAGCTCCCAAATCAACCATGTGCTTCAAAAGGAGAACGCCATGGCAGACGCCCTCGCCAATTTTGCATCTACCAACATACTCATGGGCCCGGCGCTGATAGGTCACTAGTTTGAGCCTAGCACCTCCAAGATAGAGGAGGACAATGTGTACTATGCATCCTTGGAGTCTAAATGGATGACTCCCATCTGAGCATACCTAGAGGAGGGCACTCTCCTAAATGAACTAATGGAAGCCAGGAGATTGAGGATGAGAACATCCAGGTATGTCATCCTCCAAGACACCCTCTATAAGAAAAGTTATTCTCTCCCACTACTTCATTATCTCACCCCCGAGAAAGCCGATTATGCCATGAAGGAGATCCATGAGGAGATATGTGGGAACCACTCAAAAGGGAATACACTAGCCCACAAAGCAATTAGGTAGGGATACTATTGGCCTACCATGATCAGAGATACCCATGACTTTGTCAAAAAATGTGACAAGTGCGAATGCTTTGCCACTATGCCTAGACAGCCACCCGAAGAGCTCACCACCATTCAGAGCCCATGGCCTTTCTCCATGTGGGGCATCGACATCCTAGGTCCCCTCCCTATGAGTCGAGGCCAGTACAAGTTCATAGTCATAGCCATTGACTACTTTACTAAGTGGGTAGAAGCAGAAGCCTTATCCAGAATAACAGACCAAAAGATAAAGGGCTTTATATGAAAAGTCTAGTCTACTACTTCAGAATACCTCACGCCATTGTCAGTGACAATGCCAAGCAGTTTGACAACAAACTCCTCAACGGTTTCTGTGCAAACCTCCAGATCAAGCAACCTCACTATAGCCCCGCCCATCCATGGGCAAATGGGTAAGTAGAGGTCACCTTTAGGACCATACTCCAAAATTTGAAAGCCAAACTAGAGAGTGCAAAAGGAAGATGGGTAGATGAACTCCCAGGAGTACTATGGGTCTATCAGACGATGCCAAGGAGTCCTACAGGTGAGACCCCTTTTTCCTTGGCTTATAGGACAGAGGCAATGATACCCATTGAGATTGGGATACACACCCTTAGGGTCCAGCACCATGACCCCAGCAACAACGAAGAAGGCCTCTACAACAACCTCGACTTGGTAGAGGAGGAGAAAGAGATAGTCATGATCAGGAATGCAGAGTACAAGGGTCGCATGACCAAGTACTACAACACGAGGCTGAAGCCTCGCTCCTTCTTACCCGGGGACCTAATCCTCAAAAAAGTCATCTTGTCTACCAAAGACTCCCAAGAAGAAAAACTGGGACCCAACTAGGAAGGACCCTACGCCGTCACGGAGGTGGTAAGACCTGGCACCTATAGAATCCAGAATTTTGAAGGAAACTTTCTGGCCCATCCATGGAACGTAGAGCATCTAAAGAAATTTTACCAATAGTTGGAGGCAGTAAGTTATAAGTTGGTGGAATTTATTTAGATTATTTACCTTTTATTTTGGTTAACTTTTTTCAAGTATTTACTTTGAATTATGGAATAAATTTCGCAGTATTTTCTCAAAAAAAGTTGTATTTCATTCAAGTTCATGAAACTTTTACAAGAAGATAGAATATCTATCAACAAGTGTCATGCCACTACTGACACTCATGGTCTCTACTCCCATCGCTCGCGTCCTCCTCATCAGTCTCTGGAGCCTCATAAGGTAAATAGCCAGAGAAGTCATAAGCAGGGAATGGTGCTGAGAACTTCCTCCTAAGCTCATCATAGTCATCAATGAAGGCGTCTGCCTTGGCCCTCTCAGCAGCATCCCTCATCTCCTCCATCTCTATGGAGTGAGCCCCTACCCTAGCAGCTCTCTAAAGTGTTACTCAAAGGTCAGCCTCAAGTTGAGCAGCCCTTTCGTGAGCTAGCCTCAGCTGCTCTACGACATCCTCTCTTACCTGCCACTCGAGCCTTAAATACTTCACGGCATCTTCTTGTGTCTGCCGCTCAAGCACCAATTGCTTTGCGGCATCCTCTCGTGCTTGTCGCTCAAGCACCATCTTCTCTTTAGTAGCCTCATATGTCTGCCTTTTCACTACCTGGCCATTGATTGCCTCTTTGATCTTCAGTGTACTTGTGAACAAGCAGGGCAAAGCAGTAGCCACCTGCAAGCAGTCCAAAGTAAAATATAAAGAAGAAAGGTCAGGTACAAAGCCAAGGAAAAGTGCAGGACATATCAAAGCGAAGCCCTCCACAGCATCATCAACGACACCCTCTGAACCCTGAGAGCCAACCTCCTTAACCTTAGTATGAGTCACAAACCCCCAAAGCCTCTCCCTAGTAAGCTTCACATCCCACATCATGGATACTGAGTCATTGCCTAAAGCATGACAACTAGGGAGACCCTGCACCCTAGAAGGGAACCGTACTGGGGCCTCAGCCTCTACCGTAGTGCTAAGACCATCTCTAGGGGGTGAAGAGACATGAATAGGAGTAGAACTGGAGGCATCACAATAGCCCGCCTCTCGGGGACTAGCCTAACCAGGTAGCCTCAAGTTTGGACTACCAAGGGCACCGGACTTCGCCCTCTTAAAAAAAGGAGGAGAAGACACTGATCTAGCAGCACAGACCGCCTCTACCATTGATCTATCAATGGGGGCACCTGCAGAATCAAAATGAGACAAAAGCCTACAACATGGTGTCTATAAAGAGTCTGCTAGAGGAGTTAAGTACCTTTCTTCCTCAGCCTCAGGAAAGTCGTGGAATGACCTAACGCCGGCCTGATCCCGGAGAACTCCTTGAATGGATGGTCACGAACCATTTGAAACCTGCTCTCCTGCTCCGCGAATAAAGTCAGCAAAGCTACAAGAAGCCAGTTGTACTGTAAGAACAAATACGTGATGACTAGAACAAAATTTAAAGGTAGAGTTCCCACCCAGCTTGTTTTTCGTTACTGTATCCCATCTACTAGGCACCAGGTCACGATCAGACTCAGTAGGCCACTCACCTCCAATGTAGAAGAACTTGTTCTTCCAACTATGAAGATTCGATGTAAGCCCAGTAATGAATCTGCCCGACCTCAGGGAAAAATGGTACCACCCCTGGTGAGGAATGGGGTTCTCCAAGAGCTCATATATGGCCAAGAATTCCTTGAATGGTGGACGAACAGTGGCATTCTGCACTAACCGCCACAATGCAAAAAAAATTTAGTATCACCCTCCACTCTTTTGGGGCCAATTTCCCAGGAAACAGTGATAGGTGCCCCAGAACCCCACATATGGGCCCAGGTATTGGAAACCTCAGGCCTGCCTCCAATATGCCCTCATAATGGACAACCTCCCCTATAGAGTTACAGCATGTTGGCTCATCACCCTCAGCACAACGGCACATCACAAAAAGAGAGATATGATATGAGGAAACTATAGCTATAATATCATCATCGTGATTAAGAAAGCTAAGTATAGAGACTACCTTAGAGCCATCATCTCCATCAGTCCCCAGGCCACGCTTAGAGTCCCTAGTATTCTCTTGCTCGCCCGAAGGAGTGCCTGTAAAGAAGCAAAATCAAGCCAGAACTAAGAAATATCCATCTGGACAAAGGAGTAAAAATGAGTACCGAAATGGATAAAGCTCCCACTTGGTCCAACAGACTCGGCACCCATAACACCACTAGCATCGCCCTCACTATGGTCACCTAGTTAGGCGCCGCCCATGGACTCTTTCACACCTTGCATTTTGCCAAGGCCATCGTCGCCTGCCAAGCCTCCAATATGGGCACCCCCTATACCTCCACCCTGGGTGCCGCCCCCTGCACCTCCATGGTCGTCGCCCATAAGACCAAAGTCGTAGGCTCTTCCTTGTTCCTATCCTCCACGACTCTTTGAGATACTAGTCTCCATTTGCTTTGATTTGATTTAAAAGAAAGAAGACTAAGAAAAATGGGTGAGGAATAGTAACCACTTGAAGAGGCCTTTAAATAGAGGAAGAATGGCTTCTTAAGGAAGCCTTGCTGAAGTAGCTTCTTGGAGAAGCTTGTTGAACAGCTTCTTAAAGAAGCTTGATTGAATAGCTTCTTAGAGAAGCTTGGAGGGATAGTTTCTAAGAGAAGCCTCCATAAATAAAAAATGAAACGAGGAATGAGGAGGGATAGACCAGAGACCTCTATTTATAGATGAAGACCCACCAAAAAAAAAATGCAAAAAGTGTCTAGTGACAATAAATTCAACAAAGTCCTTGAAGATGAAAAAGTACTGCAGGGAGCAAGAAAACTCCTGCTTACTCAAGCGAAGAAGAAGCATATACCCTCAATCCCTTCCTCTAGTAAAAAGTCAAAGGCTTGGGGCATGGGGGCAAATGATGAGCCCAAAATCAACTGGGCCAGGCCCAATAAATCAAGAGGGGCCCAAGTCATCAGCACCAAAAGGAGCTGCCCAAGGGGGTCACCCAAGCCCCTAGCGCTGCCCAAGGCCTGGACACCGCCCATGGATTGGCCCTCCTATCGCTCCTTCGACCTCCTCAGGATCCTCCTCCTGAAGGAATAGGAGCACAATGGAGAGAATATCAGAATACACAAGGAGATCTAATCCTACCTTAATTGTACTTACCAAAATAGTAGTGATCACCTCACCTCACCGCCTCACCATACCTATGTAATGTAAGTTCTCTCCACACAAAGGACATGCCTCTGAGACCTCTACAATTTGAGATGCCTACATACCAAGTTTCTTTCTCCTCACCGTTGTAATTCCCTCATAGTGTACTCTCCTAGTTACTTTATTCATCAATAAAGAACCCCGGCCAACGCTGTTGTTCCTAAGTGTGGAGTAGGTCACCGGGACCAAACCACTATAAACCTATGTGTTTATATTTATTATTTTGCCCTTGATTGCTTTATTTATTGCTTATTAATCGCACCCTTACATATACTCGACTGTTGATTTTGCACAATACCAATTTATGCATCATCAAATGCGATGCATTAGAGTCAAATAACACCCTAACCCATAAGCGAGAGAGTAGAAATATACCCTGAAAGATTGACTGGTCCACTGGCTCAGTCTATGGTGTGATGGCATAGACATGTCCTTGGGTCCCATAAGTCTTAGCCTGCATGCCCTGTCCTCGGCCTCGACCCATGCCTTGACCCATCTGACCCAAAAGCAGAGTTCTTGCCCGTGAAATGGTAGGGGCCTGAGTAGTACCCTGGAATTGGTACAGACTTCTGTAGCTCGTGGTGGGATAGGGAGGAATGTAGTGTGTCTATGACTGCCCCACTGATGATTGGGACTGAGATGTCCCATAGCTCTAGAATCCCTACCTCTGAGGACAATCCTGCCTCACGTGACCCGGCGGTGGCAAAGATAACAAGTCTTCTAACTTGCCTAATATGAGGTCCTGACGTTTCCCCAAGGATCGACCTTGGCCTTGGCCTTGATTACCATGACCCTGTCCTTGCTATCCCTGCAGGGCTGAAGTCCTCTACTTCTCTCCCGAACTAAAAGAATAGGATTGGCCCCTCCCTCTTTTTTTCCTTAGCACCAGCCTCCGGGATGCTTCGTGCATCATCAACCTCTCTCAATGGTCATTGCTGTCTTGACATTGAGTCCAAGTCTTGTAGGCGGTGACCCACAATTTTACCCTAAATGAACAACTTCAACCCATCCTCAAACCTCCTCACTTTGGCCAAGTTGGTGGCCACATAGTCGTCGACAAAATGGGCAAACTCAGTGAATTTAGCCATATACTCCATCAACGTCATAGTCCCTTGCCTCAAGTCTAAGAACTCGCGGGCTTTAGCTTGTCAGAAAGCCATTGAAAAGTATTTGCTCATGAAGAGCTCATAGAACTCTCCCCATGTCATTGCCTCTAAGTTATTCTAGGCTATTGCCCAATCCCACCATAGATGGATTTCTTCTTCTAGCTAGAATGTAGCTAGCCTTATCTTAGTGCCATCGGAGGTGATCTCTATGGCCGCTAAGATCTTGTCGACTTGCTGGAACCAATGGTCGGCCACCATCGGATCCGCCCTTCACATAAAAGTCAGAGGCTTGTGTGCCTTAAACTTCTGGAGGTTAATTAACCCTCCTTGGCCCACATTAGCACTAGATTGTGCAATGGTAGCCATCATAGTACCAATAGCCTCCATGAAGGCTTGTTGGTCAAAGGCTGGTGGTGGTTGGTTGTTGTTCTGCCCACCGCCTCAGCCGCATCCTTTTCCTTTGTTTGTCATCTACACACATGTCAAATAGCAACAGAACAATTACTTAGTATCCCAAGATATGGATCAAGTTCAAACTTTGAGATTTCAATCCTTGTCATGCTAGTAGAGCGTGTGTCATCACTAGTAGACACCCTCCCCTGAACCATCCCATTCTTTTGTTTTCCGAACCCAAGGTTCTATTCCCTAACCTTAGTGTCTCTTCTTTCCATGTACATTTCAATCATGCATATAAGTCACATAACACATGGCACATAACATGTAGAATTTAAAACACATAACATGAAATGCACAATGAATGCAATGGTCTAGACCCATGCCCCATTAAGCCCTAGGTAAATTATATACCTAAGCTATAAGGCCCCTAAATTCGGGGGTCCTTTGACCACCCATCAACCCACAAAAGTACCTGAAATAATCGCACAACCCGACATCACGTCGATAGGATCCCTTTAACTAGGATCACAAAAAAACGCAATATGGGCAAAGTCTCCCTTGAACTAAGCACTCTCAAACAAATAACCTGTGTACATTTAGTCACATGACCCATCCATGGCCCAATATATCACAATTTATACTCCATTATTGTCCATTTACATCATTTGTATAAAAGGACACAAAGCTCTAAAGCATGGTAACTCATTCTTAAAATTTCAGATTTTTGAAAAACCTACCGGTAGGTTTTGCCTACTGAAAAAGTTCTACCGCATAAAAAGTGACATTCTACTAGTAAGCTTTGCCTACTGGACCACACTACCAGTATGTATGCTCAAAACCTATCAGTAGGTGTGCCCAGACTTGCCTGTTTCACTTGTTTTCAATTTCCAATCCACTCCAATCCATTCTATATCCATAAAACACATGTCTAATGAAGTTTTTCCCATAAAACATGTTTCATACAAGTTCAACTACAATCATTCCATATATTTACAAGTCAAAAGTCAACTTTTCATGAAATTTTTACAAAAATATGATTTAAAAGCCACATATCGACTTTTCTTCATCCTTTAGGCTCGAAATGTGAACTGTCCCACGATGTGAATCCCACACCAGAAGACTTGCCCCTCAATGTTTGTATGTCTCCACCGGTTAGACTAAGGTCCTTTAGTCAAGATAAGAGGTTGTCTTACATGGCCTCCACTATGGACTAATTATGCCCCCCCCCCCAACCTAATTTCCCTTAAACCTCAATTCCACATTTACACTTCCATTAACTAACTAATCGAATTCTACATTTTTACAATTCACTTAATTAAACCCTAAATCTTATAATCGAAGATCATAGTTTACATCCCTTGTTTCCAAGAATTCTTAATTTGTCCCATAACTAACATCAATCTTTTCATTTAAATACCCGACATTGTATAAAATGTAATGTATGCATGTTCGGGTCTCATAGTATGACCCTAGAGTATTCGATGAAATGCATGATAGATTACCTCCATACTTTCTCATCTCACCTACCTCTTAGGTGTCGTGACCTTGTTGCAAGCACTTGGGGCATCCTACTTGGTAGAGACGGTGAGCCTCTCAAAGTCCTCACATCTCACCCACACTCATTTTTCCCTAAAATCTATCAGGTTAGCACAAGAAATGGGTAGAGGACTCCCTCTGTTGACTTCACTTTTTGAAGTCTCTCGCGAGGGGAGGAGTGTGAGCCTACTAAAGCTATAAACTCTTCCTCATTTTCTTTCCTCACTCATGCTCGAATTGGACTCACTTTATCTCTTCTCTATGGGCATATCTTTCTTCTTCCGATTAGGACATTCTCAAGCCACCTGTCCCAACCCTTGACACTTGTAGTATTGAGTTCCTTGCCCCTCTTTCCTTTCCCCCTTATTTTCTCCTTCCCTTCTAGGAGACTTAGGTCTACTTGGATATATCTTCTTCTCTAATTAGGGTGACTTTGATTCATCTCCATCTTTTCTAATAGAGCACCAGGCCATGCCCTTAGACTTCTTGGGCAGTTGGAGATTCATTTCAAAAGTCAAAATAGACCTAACTTGATCCAAAATGTGTACACCCAAGTGCAGACGGTTAAGCTGTAGTCATAATTTGGTTAAGTCCGAAGTCAAATCCACAGGAAATTATGATTGTTGTTTTAAAGTAAGGAGTGACAGAGACCAAGTAACTAAAAACTTGAGAGTTTGAAGTTATGGGTTTTGCTGGATAGAATATAAGGTTCTTTCCAATTGATTTTTTTTCCAGACAAGATATAAGATAAATTATCAAAGGTAACGACCACTCTTTAGTTTGAGGATTAGAACGTGTAATTAATCATCCAGTTTATTATACTCATACTTTATAATTCAATTAACCTCTGTGTCAATAGAAAATTAATCAAAAGATAAGGATGGACTGTGAGAATTAAGCACATGATTATGATGCCTTTCTAGAAATTTACAAGAATTATCTATGCCGAGACTCAACCCATCTACGAACAAGCAAGGGTTTCTACAAGGCATCCAACCATGGCATTAATATTCCATTCTTTAAATAAAGCACAATAATGGTAAAGATTGAAATCTTGTCATGAAGATCTAGTTAGGGTACTTGCCTTGAACCAATGAGTCTTTCTATGCAAGAGTCATCCGTGTCACAGAAAGAACCCACGGTTATACAAAGTACGTTAACTTTGCTAGATGCATTCAATCATTCAATAAGCAAGTAGAATATAAAGCATTAAAGCATAAAAGAAATGCACAAATATGACTTCTAGATAATTTAGACATATTCAACACCTCTTACTAAAGAGTGAATGAGGAACTACTCACTCTTCATGACTTTGGTAAAGCTAGAAAAGTGAGTGAGACTCATTGCTTGATTTTTTTCATTGTATTCCTAGTTCACTCCACAAGAACCCTCAATGTGTGTATGGCTTATAAATATGGGTGAGTGTCACTCTCACTTGGGTTCAATGTAAGGAATGGGAAGACGGAATAATGGTGGAATGAAATGGAATGAACAAAATGAAATGTGAAATGTGTGAACAAAAGTGCTCCCTAAGCACAAGGATTCTTTCGAGTGTCATGTTTTACTTAGAAAAGTATTCCAAGGTCATCTCCTCAGGGAAGGAAAGTTCAAGTGTGGTGAAAGTGATTTTGTCAAAAAGGAAAAGTGTAAAATCTTTTAGTTGATTTTGGTGAGTTTTGTTCTTAATGAAAATGCAAGAAAAAAAGTGTTGGCTAATCCTAAGGGTTCATTCCAATGGCAATACCAAATCAACTCGAAACCTTCCTCCAATAGTGCATAGATGAACGATTGATTCGTGGGAAGCTCGGGACTAAAATGGAGGTGAGGATTCAAGCATACACCTTGACCAAGCCTACGGTGTATCAACAACTCACAACCATGTCCTCACCCCAACCCAATCGAACCAAACCATCGTACACTGAGAGGAGGAAAGAACATGAGTTGGAATGGCATGCCCAAGAGGAGGTCTCCCTTGGATTAGCCAACTTAAAATCTAGCTACTCATGAAAGCAAGAAAGAAATGCATAATGTAAAGAGACATGTGAAGGAAATGGAAATGAAGATTAAAGCTTAACTCAATGCAAGAAAACTTAAACTATGAAGAAAAATATGCAATACTCATTTTAAAGCTAGGAAATGAAGAAAACTTGAAAGCAACAATGGTGAATTGAAGAACATGTAACTAAACTTTAAATATACTTGAAATAGATGAGATTAAAGTGCAAGAGTTAAGGATTACAAGAGATTAAAGCTTACAACAATTGAAATGGAGAAGAGAATGGAAAAATCTAAGCTTTTCTATCTACTATTCATCATCTTCTTCCTTGGACTACTCCTAAGCTCAGGTAGCCACCACTTTAATGGCTAGTGAATGCTGAATATATGGAGTGTGAGATAATTCATTTTCGTCCTTGAGGCTCTCCTAGCCTGTGTGCAGGCCTTCCATCAATGGGAGTTGAGTGGATGAATTTTGAAAGGCTAGTAAGAGCATAGCCTGCACCAAAGATGGCTACCCCCTTCTCTCCTACCCTCATTAATGCATTTCCCTCCAAAGTCTTTAACTAGGGTGTATGAAGCATGTAGATGTGTAAGGGAAGTCAGGGGCAAGTGGGAGAATCAATAGTGGGACCCCCAAGCAAGTGGAGCATGAGTTGCAAGCATTCTAGGCAGTCTAGACGCAGCGTACCGATACACGTACCGGTACGGTTTGGTTGCTGGAGTTCGGGGTACCAGTGAACGTACCGGTACACTCTGTTGCTCTGGACCAGTTTTTGTAGAATCGTCATACCTTTGATCCAACCGTCCAATTGAGCTGACATTTTGACACAATACAGAAGACATCCTGATCTACAACTTTCATGTTTTGCACATTTTCAGATTCGAAGTGAATCATAATCAAAAAGGAGGAAAACCGAGGTACTGCTCCAAAATGGTGTGGGTGTTGATGCCTATGTTACCAAACACCAATACCTCCTTGATTCCTTTCACTTTTAAGCCTCTAAATCCTCATGTAATGTGTCCATATCTTCACCACTCATCCACACATGGTTGCAAGGTTCTAAGATACATGATTTACACTATAATCACCTGCAACATCAAAAATTCAACATTATTCATAAATTCGGCTAACTCTAAGTACTTAGATGCAAAAGTTGAGTTAAAATGCATGTAATGAGGCCGTTAAATATGCAGTAATATATTCTCATCACTCATCCCTCCTAATTAACCTTAGTTAATATATAAATTAGAATAGTTAATAAAGTCAAATTAATGTGATAAAATAACTAAAAACTATTAATTGGAGTCAATTAGGGTTTGTGAGTAATTAGGGTTTTATGTGTATTATGTTTAAACTTTTTAAGGTTAAATGCTGAATTACTGAAGAATACAAGGAGTAATGCATCAAAGCTTGAAACTACAAAGGCTAAAGTGTAATTACCACACATGAAGAGTCAGCAAAATGCAAGTGAGAAAATCCAGCAAGGCTCCACCGTCTAGATGGTGAAGGGGCGTCCGAATGGTCCGCTTTGGCGGCTCATCAGCATCATCCTCCATTCTACTCGATAAATAGCCATGCAGCTTCAATTCAAAGAGAGGCGGGACACGAAGAGTTCAGAGATAAGTTCAAGAGATAAAAAGAAAAGAGAAAAATAAAAAGAAAAAGAAAAAGAAAAGAAGTTGCAACTCGATCCGGTCCATCATACACTTCAATCCAAACTCTGTACTTATACATTTCCGTTGTATCTTTTTATTCGGATAGTTGAACTGTCATCACCTTTTTGTCACAACTGATAATAAAGGTGATTGTGTTTCAGTTGTTCCTTGTGAAAGACGTTTTAGGGTTTATATTTTAATTTCAGTTGTAATGAAAACTGCCCGCACTCCTTACATGTCTGTAGCAATGGGGCATGAGTAAACATATGTATAATATTGGTTAAATTCTGGAGATGCTGATGTTATATATATTTATATGTCTATATATTATATGTTTCATGCATGATACAGTGATGTACATAATTTTAGTGTTATGCCCGGAATTATGTCATTAGTGCATCATCAACCTGCCGATTAAACAACCACGGCATTCCTATCGGTATGGTATATCCTCCACTGGAACGCTGAGGATGTTAATTGATGCATGGTACAAAACCTAAATGATCCTCATGAATGGCTTGTTCTTCTGGATTATCAGGGTTATTTAATTACTATATATAACTATCAGACTAATGACCTTAGTGATCCTCATGAATGATTTGTCCTTCTGGATTACTTAGATCGTTTAACTGGTATAAATGATAATATTATCAGTCTAACAACCACAGCATCCTATCGGTATCGTTTATCCTCCACCAGAACGCTGAGGATGTTTAACTAGTATATGTATCACAGATAGAGTCAACTGAATAATTCAAGTATTCCTCATTAATGGCTTGACCTTCTGGTTTGCTTGGATTAGTCAATTGACATATCTATAACTAGCTAACCTAAGAAGTTGTTGTGTTATAACTAATACCACCAGTTGACCTAAGAAGTGGTTGTGTTATGGTTTATTATGTATGAATCTACTATTATGAAGACAAATGAATAATTCAAGTATTCCTCATGAATGACTTATCCTTCTGGTTGCTTGGATTAATCAATTGTCATGAATACCACCAGCTAACCTAAGAAGTTGTTGTGTGATGGTTTATATACATTAGACCTACCAGTTGACTTGCCAGTAACATGGAAGTTGATTGTTGTAAGGTAGCATTTTCAGTATTTAACAAATATAACGCATATGAGATCCTTGAATTGAAGGATACTTTTTAATATTGTTTAAATCTATTTGCAACATAATTAAACTAGTTATCAATCTAAGCTCACATCACAAGCTATTACATGATGTCCTATCTAAGATAAACAACTTTACTATTTTTATTTTATTTCCTAATTACACACACTTTTCGTGGGATCGATACTTGGACTTAAAACTGAATAAACTACAATTTGACCACTTATACTTTGATGTATAATATTAATCCAATCACGAAAAAGTGCGAATCAAGTTTTTGGCGCCGTTGCCGGGGAGTTACGGTAATTTGAAATCAAATAAAATACAAAAGTTGTTTATTTGTATTATATGTATATAAAGTGTGTTTTCTTTTTAAATAGTTTATGTCTGTTCATTCATCCGTAGGATCTGTAAATCAGTCATCTCCTTCATCTTCATCATCATCATCTACACCAGAATCATTTGAATTAAGTATGGCTAGAAATGTACCAAGGGAAGAACAACCTAGAGAACAAGAAGTAGTTCAAAATATTCGACCATTAAGAGAATATCTACACCCTACATGAACTAATGTCCCATCATGTTTTTCTTTTCCAAAAAATGCTCCAAATCTTAATATTAAGCCAGGAACAATACAATTATTACCACAATTCCATGGTCTAGAAATTGAAAACCCTTATGTTCATATGAAAGAATTTGAAGAAGTATGTGGAACATTGCAAGATAATTCTGAAATGGTTAGACTAAAACTACATCCTTTTTCTTTAAAAGATAAAGCAAAACAATGGCTTAGTTCTTTAAGAGCTAATTCAATCACAAGCTGAGTTCTTTAAAAAAAAATTCTTATACATCGTACCAATACATTAAGAAGTTAAATAATGAATTTTTCTGTAAAAGAAGGTGAAAATTTTTATCAATGTTGGGAAAGATTTAAAGATCTTCTCCAAGCCTGTCCACATCATACATTTGAAAATTGGACCTTAGTTGGTTTTTTCTGTGATGCTCTTCCTCCTGTAGTGCGACAATTTGTTGAAATGGGGGAATTCATGAGTAAAAATCTTGAAGAAGCATTTCAATTTTTTGTTACTATTTCTAAGAGTTCCCAAATGTGGGACTCAACTTCTTCAAATATAGTGGAAACAAAGCCATCTACTTCTAAAAGAGAAAAATGTGTTAAAAGAAGATGATGATTTAAGAGCGAAAATGACAAGTTTATCTCGAACACTAGAAGCTTTAGAGATGAAAAAAATAAAACAAGTATCTGTTATATCTACTACTGATCAAATATGTGAAATTTATGCGTTGTCAGGACATCCTGCATCAGAGTGTCCAACTATACCTGCATTTAAAGAAGTGTTAATTGAACAATCTAATGTCGTTCCAACTTATAATAATAAGCCTTATTTGAATCCATATTCTGAAACTTACAACCCAGGATGGAGAAATCATCCAAATTTTAGTTGGAGAAATACACAAGCTACAAATCAAACACAAGGTCCACCACAACCACAAAATCAACAACAATAACCATATCAACCCCCACAAAGAAGAACTCTAGAAGATACTATGAATCAATTTATTCAAAGTCAAATGAATTTTAACACTCAAACAACTCAAGCTTTGAATGATTTTAAAGCTCAAACTTCTTAGCGTATTGAAGATATTAAGAGTCATCTAGTTAAGTTGGCTTAGTTTCTAAGTATGCCATAAAAGGGAAAATTTCCATCTTAGCCAAAATCGCCGCAAAGTCAAGCTAATTTTGTGTCATCTAAACCTTCCTCAAGTCAAGTACAAGCAATCTCAACGTTAAGAAGTGGAAAGGTAATTGATAAAACTATTAAACCTAAAATTTCAAAGAAAATGCCTAAGTCAATTCCTGTTAATGAACCACTTGAGCCTAAACCTTCAATTGAAAAACAACCAAAAATACAAAATGAAAAAGATCAACCATGTCATATTCCATTACCTTTTTCTCAAAGAGTCAGGAAATCTACATCTGAAAAAGATCAATCTAAAATTTTTGAGCTGTTCAAACAAGTCAAAATTAACATTCCTTTGTTAGATGCTATTAAATGAGTTCCAACTTATGCTAAGTTTTTAAAAGATCTTTGCACAATAAAAAGAACAAATGTACCAAAGAAAGCATTCCTAACTAAACAAGTTAGTACTATAATCCAGCATAGTACTCTTCTTAAATACAAAGATCCAGGAAGTCCAACAGTTTCATGCATCATTGGAAATTTTTGAATTGAAGAAGCTCTGCTAGACCTTGGAGCCAGTTGTAATTTAATGTCATATTTAGTGTATACACAACTAGGATTAAGTGAGCTTAAACCTACCAATGTCACACTTCAATTAGAAGACCGATCAATAAAAACTCCATGAGAAATTGTGGAAGATGTTATCATACAAGTTGATCAATTCTACTTTCCAGTAGATTTTATCATTATAAATACTCAACCAATTTTTCATGCATCTGCATCTATCATAGTTATTCTAGGTCGACCATTCCTAGCTACATCAAATACTTTGATTAATTGTAGAAATGAAATCATGAAACTTTCATTTGGAAATATGACCTTGGAATTAAATGTTTTCAATAGTGCTAAACAACCTAGAGAAAAAGATGAAGTGCATGAAATAAATTGTGTTGAGACATCAACCCAAAAGTTTTTTGAAAAGGGTTTTCTGGAAAAAGATTTATACACAGTAAAATCTGTATCTAAAACTGAATCAGAAAATCTAGGAAATCCAAAATGTGAAAATCTGTTGCCTAAATCTGTAGAATCCAATGTGAAGATCTTTAAACCAGATTTAAAACCACTTCCAACCAATCTAAAATATGTTTTTCTTGAAAAAAATGGAATTCATCCTATAATCATATCATCAAATTTATCTGAAAGTCAGGAAAAAGAATTAATAGAAGTATTGAAAACTCATCAAAGTGTTCTTGGATGGACAATAGCTGATATAAAAGGCATAAGCCCACTTCAATGTACTCATTGTATATATTTAGAAGAAAATACTAAACCATCTCGTCAAATACAAAGAAGATTAAATCCACACCTAAAAGAGTTAATTCGCAATGAAGTACTTAAAGTTTTAGATGCAAATATTATCTATCCTATATCTGATAGTAAATGGGTTAATCCTACACAAGTAGTCCTAAAAAAATCTGGTGTTACTGTAATACAAAATAAAGAAAATGAATTAGTCCTAATGTGTACAGTCACAGGCTGGCGTGTATGTACTGACTATCAGAAGCTAAATTCGCTCACCAAAAAAGATCTCTCTCCATTGTCTTTTCTTGATCAAGCCTTAGAAAAAATAGCAGGTCATGTTTATTACTATTTTCTTGATGGATATTCTGGGAATAATCAGATTAAAATTGCAATAGTTGATCAAGAAAAAACTACATTTACATGTCCTTTTGACACTTTTGCATATAAAAGAATGCCTTTTGGATTATGTAACGCGCCACCTACTTTTCAACGTTCTTTGTTAAGTATATTCAGTGATATGATAGAACGATATCTAGAAGTCTTTATGGATGATTTTTCAGTTTATGGGGATTCATTTTATACATGTCTAGAAAATCTGGAAAAAGTACTCATTCGATGTGAAGAAACAAACCTTGTTTTAAATTAGGAAAAATGTCATTTCATGGTTACACAAGGTATTGTTCTAGGCCATGTAGTATCTAAAAAAGGAATTGAAGTTGATAAATCAAATATTGATCTAATAGCTAATCTACCTTCACCAAAAACAGTAAAAGATATTTGCTCATTTTTAGGTCATGCAGGATTTTACAGAAGATTTATAAAAAATTTAGTTTAATAGTCAAGCCTATAGGTAATCTGTTATGTCAAGATATCCTATTTGAATGGAATGAAGCATGTCAAGTAGCTTTTCATAAA
>CAUOFW020005922.1:0-25620 GCA_963454935.2 Ilex paraguariensis
TTAGGGAGATAGACATCTCTAAGATGGCGTTCAGAACGCGGTATAGGTATTTTGAATTCACCGTAGGGTGTTCCAACACTATTTAGATTAGTTCTTCGTGGTGTTTGTTGACGATATCCTGATCTACTCCAAGTCTGAGAAGGAGTATAAGGGTCACTTAAGGGTTGTTCTCTAGACCTTGAGAGACTACCAGTTGTATGTCAAGTTCAGCAAATGTGAATTTTGTCTTACAGAGGTAATATTTTGGGACACGTAGTGTCGGCTTTGGTAGTATCTGTAGATCTGGAGAAGGTTGAGGCGATCATGAGTTGGGAGAGGCCAAAGCCAGTCTTCGAGATATGTAATTTTTTGGGATTGGCAAGATATTATTGGAGATTCAGCAAGGACTTCTCCTAATTAGCTGCACCTATGACGAGATTGACCCGAAGGAGGCCAAGTTTGAGTGGAATGAATCGTACAAGAAGGCATTCCAGGAGTTAAAGAGGAGGCTTACTTCAGCTCCTATTTTGATAATTCCAGAGAGGGGACAGATGCACACGGTGTACTGTGATGCCTCCAGAGATGGACTTGAATGTATTTTCATACAGTCTGGGAGAATGGTGACATATAGTTCTCAACAATTAAAGAATCACGAGCAAAACTACCACACGCACGACATGGAGTTGGTTGTCATTGTCTTTGCTTTGAAAACTTGGCACCACTATCTGTATGGTGAGTAGTTTGAAGTATTTTTGGACCACAAGAGTCTGAAGTACATCTTTACATAGCGGGACCTCAATATGAGGCAACGCAGGCGGATGGAGTATTTTAAGGACTACGACTTCACTTTGCATTACCATTTTGGTAAGGCGAACGTGGTGGCTGATGCACTTAACTAGAAGTCACAGGGTGTCTGTGCTAGTGTGGCTACCCGAGAATGGCGGATGCTCAAGACTGTGGGACAGTTTGGACTCTATTATCGGGGTCAGGCTCAGGGTGTTTTAGGGAGTTTGGTGGCTACACTTTCCCTACTGAGCGGATGATCGAGTTCCAAGGGCAGGATCCAGAGTTATCATCCATCAGGGACCGAGTGCAAGCGGGTATCGGTGACAAGGGCTGGGCCATTCACTCTGATGGCAATCTTTGGTATCGCGGAAGGGTTGTGGTTCTCCAGTTAGCAAATTAGAGGGAGAAGACCCTTAGGGAGTTCCATTGCTCCCAATTTGTTGTGCATTCAGATGGCACGAAGATGTACCATGATCTTCATCACCAGTATTATTGGAGCGGAATGAAGAAACACGTTGGGGATTTTGCTAGCCGATGTCTCACGTGTCAGTAGGTGAAGGCTGAAAATCAAAGACTAACAGGGTTGCTCCAACCTTTGGAGGTGGCTAAATGGAAGTGGGAGCATGTCACAATAGATTTTGTGACCCACTTGCCACAGACATCGCGAGGGCATGACGCAGTATGGGTGATAGTGGACCGACTAACGAAGTCAGCACACTTTTTGGTTGTGCGGATGACCTTTACACTAGAGAAATTCTGTAGGTTATATACACAGGAGATTGTCTGGTTGCATGGGGTGCCTGTATCTATAGTATCAGATCGAGATCCCAGATTTACAGCTCATTTTTTGAGAGAGTTTCTAGCGAGCCAGGGGGCACAATTGATGATGAGCACTGTTTTTCATCCCTAGACAAACGGTCAGTCGGAGAAGACCATTCAAACTTTAGAGGACATGCTACAGGCATGCGTCCTAGATCTCAAGGATAGCTAGGAAGAGCATTTATCCTTAGTGGAGTTCACCTACAACAACAGTTCTCAGGCAAGCATACAGATGACACCTTATGAGGCACTATATAGGAGGCCTTGTCGTTCTCCGATTTGTTAGACGGAGGTAGGAGAGAGACCCTCTACGGGTCCAAAATTGGTCAAAGACACCTCGAAGAAGGTGGACTTAATACGGAAGTGTCTTCTCATGGCTCAGAGCCGATAGAACAGCTACGACGATGACCTCCAGAGTTTGAGGTGGGAGATTATGTCTTCTTGAAGGTGATGCCTAAAAGAGGAGTGGTCAGGTTCGGCAAATGGAGAAAGTTGTCACCGAGGTATATCGGGCCCTTTGAAGTACTTAAGAGGGTTGACACAGTTGCGTATCAGTTGGCATTACCACCAAATCTATCACATGTTCGTGCAGTATTTCATGTCTCCATGCTTTGAAAATACAGCCCAAATCCGACTAATGTGGTGGATTGGGGCGAGCATGTTGTTGATGCGGTTGGGACCTTCGAAGAAGAATCGGTGCGCATCATAGATAGTCGGGATCAGGTTTTGTGAGACAAGACTGTGAGGCTAGTGAAGGTGTTGTGGCAGCACCGAGAAGTGGAGGAGGCAACATGGGAGCACGAGAACACTATCAGTACTAGTTATTCTTTCTTATTCGAGGATGGAGGTACATAATTATAGTCATTTAGTATTATGTGACTATTGCATATGCATGTGGTTGAATATGCATGTGTGTTTGAATTTCGGGAACCAAATTCTTTTAAGGGGGAAGAATGTAAAACCCGAAAAATTTAAATTTTTTTTTAAAGGACAAAATGATAATTTGTCACTATAATACGGAATTAAAATCCATATTTTTTTAGATCTCGAATGACGCAACATACCTCGCCATTGGATTCGTCTCGCGAAATCGAGCTGCCCTGTCAATTTTCATGAAATTCTAAGATAATCGGATTTTTCATATTTTTCAAGATAATTGGGTGACAAATGACCTCATAAACGTCTCCAAAAATGAAATTTATAAAATTTTCTTATAATTAAAGGAAAGTTCAAATAAAAATAATTTGAACTTAAACCGGAATAACATTAAGTCATTTTCGGGGATAAAAACGGACCCGGAAGTAGGAAACGTGCAGTGCAATGTGGACCGCACAATTAAAAAGTATAAATAGGGGCTAAATATCTGATTTTTCAGATTTTTCACTTGTCTGGTTTCACACGTTGAAGAGGAGAAGAGAAGGGAAAGAAGAAAAATCAAAATTCCTACCTTTTTTCTTTGATCTACAGAGTTTCGTCAGTTGGAATCACTTGGACCAAGAGTTAAAGTCGATCACCACGACGAGGGCTACGCAACCATACCAAGAACGAGGGATTTCACTATAGATCCAAGATAAAATTTTGGAAAAATCAAGGTTTTGGGGTTATGTTGGTGTTCTTGAGGCTTCTACCACTTCTATCACGGACCAAGAGGTAGGGTTCCCTCCTACCTTGGTTTATTTCTAGCCTATAGTGTTCTTAGGAAAGGATTGAATGAACCATGAATTACCTATGGTTATGTTCAAGAGGGAATGGGTATAGAAATGGGTAGAATAAATTTTATTTTGAACTACGTATGTAGAAATTACCTATGGTGATTATTGAGTTATGTGATGTAAAGTGGGCATGTTATGCTTTTACTTAATTTATGTTTGGTATGAGCGTTTAAAAGAAATGCCTTGAATGATCGAAGTTGTTATTTAGATGAAATTGAAATAACATGTTTGGTTGTTATGGTAAATTGAAATCATATGCTTATGATTTAATTTGCAATTGGAAATGTATATGTTGATATGTGCTTATGGTGATTTATGGAGGTATGCTTAGAATGTAACCATCCATGATATGTGTTGTGATGCTATAGAGATAATTCATGTGGTGTTCATTGCATATGGATATTGAAGTTGTTCATTTGACATTCATTGCATATTGGGCATGACTTTGGCATCACATTCATAGGCATTAGGCATGAGTGTGGGTGTGTGTGCATGGTGTAATCAAACACCATACTTGGTAATTGATGGGTAGGCTCGGGAAAGTTGGACTGAAGATCCGACTGAGTCACATGGTTGCATGAAAGGAAAAACTTGTGTCAGGTATAGCAAGCAGGGTTAGACTCTCCCTCAGGTGCAAGACCCGGCCACATGGTTTATACACTTATCGGCGGTGAAATTCCAGAAAAGTGTAATGGCGTACGGAGCCAGAGGTGTGATTCCAAAATTCAATACCCAACAAAGACACATGATTTTATTCTATAAAATGGTTATTCGATGTGTATCATCCAATAATGATATGGTTTTATAAACACATGATCTTTATTTTAAAACGAGCATTGGATGAAATTCATGAACGACAAATGTTTTACACACATGCATTGCATTATGTGGTGGGAGTCGTTGAGGACTCGGGTCAAAGTGCATGAGTGAGTATCATCTCCTATCATGACATAATATGGTAGAATTTTCATCCTAAATTGCATATTCTTACCTGGAATGAATATTGGTTGTGGATTGTTACATGTGCATATTCATGTACTTAGGCTGGGGAGTAGCTTCTATAGGGGATACTCTATTGAGCGTAGCTCACCCTATACGGGAAAATATTTTAGGTGCGGGATACATTCCGACGGATGGCTCTCATTCGGGGCTCCAGTGATGAAGAAGGGCCGACTTGTCACCTTTAAATCCGTATTTTGTAAAAAATTTATGAAAAGCATGTCTTGGGCATGTAATCGTATAAGGATGATTGTAAAATTTATGCTTGATGTATAAATGTAGTATTATATGAGTTGGGTGGGTTTTGGAAATGAATTGGAAATGGAAAACTGGTGAAACAGGCATTTTTGGGCAAATCCTACTGGTAGGTCCATAAAAACCTACCGGTAGATCTTGTACGAATAGGTGTTGTCCCAAACAAAACCTACTGGTGGGACATAAAACCTACCGGTAGAACTTTTTCAGTAAGTAAAACCTATCGGTAGATGGTTAAAACCTTTCGGTAAAACTTTTCCAGTAAGTAAAACCTATCAGTAAATGGTTAAAACCTACAAGTAGAATTTTTCCAGTGAATAAAACCTACCGCTAGGTCCATAAAAACCTGCCGGTAGATTTTCCAAAAATCTAAAATTTTAAGAATGTTTGGCCAGGCTTTTGGGCTATGCGTTCTTTGGTTTCAAGGACATAAATGGACAATAGTGGGGTATGAAAAATGGTACATTAGACCACAATTGAATCGAATGATAAAATATATATGGGTATTTCCGCGGGTTGACGAGTGGTCAACGGTTAACAAATGACCCCCGATTTTTGGGGTGTCACAATAGTACTTCTCACAGGAGATAATATTATATTTTTCAATAAAAGTTTTGAAATATTTAGCTATGAAGATACTTTTTATGTATTTCTAAAATTTATGTATTTTTCTCTTGGTCTTTTTTTTTTCCTGTTGGCCTTTAATCAGTGCAATACAAAGTATATTCAATGTAATTTGGCATGTTCATTCACAAATCATAACACTACAACACCATTTAAGAAAATCAAACTCACATTATGATCATCCACATAAAATATAACACTACAAAGTATATATAATAATTTAAATTGGGAGCGATTACTACTAGATCGACCTTGTATGCAAAAATAACATAATGTGACCTAGAAGGGGTGAATAGGATTTATGTACTCAAACAGAGTATGTTCAAATAAAACCTACCTCACACAATTACCATTTTGTTAGATCACATTTGTAATTAGCTAATTTTATGGAGTCCATTGTAAATCTCAACCTAGTTCATGGTCATGATACTATCAATTTCACAATCTGAAAACATCATTGAAGGATGGAGATCAAGCATCAAGCAACATTATTCAACCTCCTTATACACCGTCATGCTTAGGACAAGGTAATTACTTAGACATCTATAAAACCTAGAAAAATTAAAACTTAATTAAAAGGGTAAAATGGTAACTAGTCGTTATGGTACAGGTTGAAAACCCAAATTTTTCTAGAACTCAGATGACAAAAACAGACTTCACCGTTGAATTTGTATTGTGAAATCTAGTTACCTAGTCAATTTTCATTGAATTCCGAGACAATTGATTTTTTTTTGCATTTTATGATACAACCAAGTGTCGCGCGACTAAAATTATCGCAATCAGATTTTAGTCCCAAAACCCGAAAAATAATTTAAATTTAGTAGAATAAAAATATACTAAACGTAACATGATATGAGATTTAATTGATTCGAAATAAAACGAGACCAGTTAAAAGGGGAGGTGTGGCGCAACGAGGGCCAAGCAAATGGGGAAATATAAAAAGGGGAAAATTTTGGGTCTTCCACCCATTTTTCCCAAAGATCAGCTGAGAGAGAGAGAGAGTCTCATCTGCATGTTCTCTCTTAGATCTACGAAGATCTAACCATTGGATCACTTCGGACCAAGAATTAAAATTTGCTCGATGCAACACGAGCTATGCAACCATACCAAAGATTGCTAATTTCTCCAAAATCTCAAAGACAAGAATTAAGAGCTAAGGCTTGATTTGAGGTACTCAGGATTTCTACGATGAGGGCTGACACTATAAGAGGTAGGGTTCCCTCCTATCTAAGTTTATTTCCAACCTGGGGTTGCAATATGAATGGTTAGGGCCATAGAGATGTAATCTCATGTGTTAGTTCACACCTAGTGTATCTAGGATATGAAAAAATGGGTATGAGAACATGTTAAAACAAATTCTTTCTTGATTTAGGTTTGATGAAATGACTTGTTTGGGTATGTTATATGTTTAATTTTTACCTACTAAGTGTTTGATAAAATGGTTAGAAATTCAAGTATGTTATTTGGATTGAGATCACAGGTGACATGCTTGGGAATGTTTGTAGAAAATGGACATGTTTATTATATGTTTTATGATATGATAGGCATAATGGTATGAATTGCAATTATACATTATATTTGCATATGCAATGGTAGCATCGCATTCATGGAAATCTGACATGAGTGAGGGTGTGTGTGCATGTTTTTAATCACACACCATTCTTGGTGGATTGATACGTGAGCTCAAAAAAATTAGACCTAGGTTTAGCTAAGTCACACGGGTTTACATTGAAAAATGTGTCAGAGTTAGCAGAAAGGTTAGATTCTCCCTCAGGTACAAGACTCAAAAATTTCAAATATGCACTCCCATTAGTATTGAGTTCATAAAGTGTGTCGGTGTACGCGGAACCGTTGGTGAAAGTCCATAGATGACGTGTAGGTTAGGTGACCGTTGATAGAAGTCCATAAATACCTACTATAACGCCCCAAAATTTGGGGGTCCTTTCCCAACTTGTTAATCACCTATCAACCAGCAGAATACCCATGGATACCATATAACCCGATACCACTCCATTATGCCCCATTTGCTGGGATCCATAATTTAACGAAAACTAGGCAGAGTCTCCTTTGTATAGGGAGCTCTGCCCAATACACAATCTATGCATACAACACCCATATGACCATTCTAAGGTCAAACATCATTATTCAAGCATTTCGTACATGGAATATACATCCACAACCATTATCATACAACATCTAGTCATACAAGAATAAATGTTCATACATTAAGTCCCATTACAAGCCTTTAACAAAATACAAGTTTTGTACTTAAATTTATACAAGGCCAAAATATAGATGTACACAAGGGACTACAAAACTCCAAATCAAGAGTCACAACCTAGCTCTGTCCTCAAAGCGGGCCCATAGGAGGGCGTGCAGCGGAAGCTTGTCCAATACCTTAAATATGTTCCCACATGGGGTGAGACGAAGCCTAGTAAGGTATCTCCTATAGAGAATACCTACCAATCCCAATGCATATGATATGAATACACATCAAAACACCAAACATATATTTTAAGCAACATATATTTGATGCCAAGCATGCCAATCATGAATGATTTGCTCATGAATGCATGTCGAAACTCCAAACCCACTCCAAGATTCCCATGCCCAACACTTAATGCAATGCCATGTCATAAACTGGGCATTCCAAGCCCCTATCATTGATGCTAAGCTTGCAATGACTATTTTTTCAATACTTGTGTCTTTCTTGGACAGGTAATTTATGGGCATCATACCAAGGGGCTACCAAACTCACACAACATTCGAGGGCCTCTCACCTCTGGCTCCGAGTACACTGACACACTTTTTTAGAATTTCACCACAGAGCAAATGTGCAAACAAAATAATCAGGTCTTGCACCCGAGGGAGAATCTATTCCTTCTTGCTATACCCGAATCATTTCCTATGCAATGTTCCATGTGACTTGTAATGCCCCAAAATCCATCCTGGAAGACATTACTATCTACAAACCACCCAACCATGAGAGCAACTAAACATAACCATTAAGTAATAAACCATTCATCCATTTGAAAATGAATAAATAATGAAGCCAATAAAACTTAACTTCTCCAACTTATAATTCAAAATCAAAGAATATCTAGCAATGAAATAATAAAAACTAGCCAAAATATTGTTTCATAAAGATCTTTCAAACACTACACCAAAAAAAGAACAACACTATTCTTCTAAGGTAGGATCCATATCTTGATCCTCCAATGGCTTGTAATCAATCTACTTCCTCTTCTATGCCAAAATTTGAAATTGTGTTGTAGGAAGTGAGAAAAAATCTATAGAAATTACCTCTCAAATCCCAACAAGGTTTTAAAACAATAAAAAGAAGGCAAGTTTCTCTTTTGGAAAATAGCATATATAAATTTTTTTAAGTAAAACCATAACAGTTGTAATGATCTCAAGTTTACAGAATACAGTAAATCAATTACAAGAATAAACATGCAAGAAATTAAAGCAATGAATAAATAACTCGGTAAGCATCATCACATATTCTCATGTATGTTGGTTCATCCACATTCTCATGTATGTTGGTTAATCTATACAACGATTCTACCTTGTTCACCCATCACAACCACACAATCTCAATCATTCCTCGTAGGGCCAAAACACAAACCACTTTAAGAAGGATATATATTGTTTCTCATAGCGTTGATGAATCCTTCCCAGGAAAGGTATATCATTCCTCAGCCTTGAACCAACGTAAACAATAGTGGTTTCTCTCACAAACAAAAATCCACTACAAGTGTTAGGCAACCATTTCACCCCCACTGGAATAAACTAACCTCTAACACTCTACGACAGTTCTCGAAGGCAATTCAACTCCATCACACCCAAACCATACAAGAGATGAAACCTCAATTTTCTCAACAACCACAATCTTAACCAATCATAATTTTCAATAACAATTCAAGTATCACAATTGCACAATTCTTAATATACAAAGGAATCAAAATATGCAAGAGATCATATCAAGAAAACCTTCACAATTTCAATATCAAAATTCTAGGGTTTTGCCAAAAAATCATAATTTCTCAAAATAAGAACAAGTACTAGATGATAACATGATGTAATCAAGAATAGAAATTTAGAAATCAAGAATCTATGTATTTTTCACAATCAAGAAATTATATAGCAAACTAGGGATTTGAAAATTCAAGAACAAGTATTTCTTGAACTAAAACATGTATTTTGTTCAAAACTGCGTTTCAATGATAAAGAAACCAAGAACTCATAAGTATTTATCATATAACTATCAAGAATATTGAAAACATACATATTTAATACCCTAAGTCTCAATGAAAGAACTCAAGAAGAATCCTTTACCTCAATCCGATATTTGTGTGTAAACCTAGCATGTTTGATGCATTCTAATGTGAGAAATCCCCTTCAATCTTGTGTATCTCTTATTCTCTCTTACTCTCCAAGGTTCTCTAGGGTTAGAACTAATGAAATAGGGCTAGGAGAGGCATCCTTAGGTATTTATAGGATGAGAAAATAGTGTAGTCGGTGAAAGCCAAATACCCAAAATCGAGATAGCATGTTTGAACGGATCTATTCACATTTGAACGAACTCCAGTTTTTACCCAAACTTCCAAGGAAGTTTTAACCTAGTTAGACGTTGATTTAGGAAAGTTTTGTTAGATACATTTTTGTAGCCCTTGAAATCTAGTTTCTACTATCCAAAAATCAATTCAATCATATTTCATATTAAAAAGTTATGACTAAAATAATAAGGTAGTATCAAATTTCTTCCTACCCAAATACTCTCAAAAATAGGTTTTAACTTCAAAATACATCTAAACTTCTAATAAATCCCATATAACATATTTCAAGGTTTTTCAATGTTCCAAATTCAAAGAAATATTTATTTTTACCTAAAAATATTTACAAAATTACTTAACCATCCTTCTCAAGCTTAAACACCTTCGAAACTAAGTTGGACCCGAAAGTCAATTCGTCGGAAACTCAAACTTCATAATCAATGTTTTAACAATGATTCAAGGTTTCTACAATCCTTTTATTCATCCTAGGATAAATATTAATATGATATTATTCTTATTCAATTTTAGTGCAAGGTCTTACACGACTGAGTTAGACCTTGATCCAATCTTCCCGAGCCCACCAATCAACTCGCCATGTGGTGATTGATCCAACCCATGCACACACACTAACATTCATGACAATGTTCACGAATGTAATGCAACCCATGCTAATGCAATTTTTATTTCATCATAATGCTAACTATATCATGTAATCATATAATCATCTCACAACCATCAAAATGTTAATTATATCATTCAAGCATACAATAATATTTCATAACATCATTAAGCATGTTATAGCATTTTCAATTCAAACAACACACTTGAACATACTTTAGCATTTTATCTAACACCCATAAGGCATAAACTATAATATATAGGATACCCAAATCATATCACACATAACCCACATGTTCAAAACCCAAATCAAGTAGATATAAGCATAACATGTTCATCATTTCACCCAATCATTTCACTAGCTACACTAGTTATAAGCTAATCATGTGATTAACACACATACATTCAACCCATCTCATATGCAACCCTAGAATTCAAAGTAACTCTAAATAGAAGGAAACCCCCACCTCTTGAAGATTAAGCACTGAAGTGAGCCCTTCAAAATATGTAAAACCCGAGTAAATTTAAACTTTTTCTTAAAAAGGGCAAAATAGTAATTTACCACTATTATGCAGATTTAAAATTTCATATTTTTATAGAGCTCAGATGGAACAACGGGCTTCACCATTAGATTTGCATCACGAAATCGAGTTGTCATGTTAATTTTAATTGAATTCTAAGATAGTCAAATTTTTACACGTTTTACGAGACAACTCGGTGACGAATGAACTTTTAAACGTTCTCAAAAATAAAAATTATAAAACAAAATTATAATTGAATAAAATTTTAAATAAAATTTATTTAAATTGAAACCGAGATTTAATTAAGTCGTTTCAGGTTAAAAACGGACCCGGAAGTGATAAACGAGCGGGACGATGTGTACCGTAAAATTAAAAGTATAAATAGGGCTTAAATATCTGAAAATCAGATATTTTGCTCATTTTCTGGCTGGTTCCAACGTTGGAGAAGAGAGAAAAGAGAGAAATTTATTTTCAAGGCTTTCTCCTCCGATCCGCCAAGTTTCGTCGGTCGGAATCCGTCGATCCAAGAATTAAAGTTGGTCTACGCAACGAGGGCTATGTGTACGTACCAAGAATGAAGATTTTCACCCAAGATTCAAAGACGGAGCTTTGGAAAAATCAAATATTTTGGAGCTAGGAGGTACCTAAAGGGTTCTACTTTTCTTCTATGCTTAAAGAGGTATGGATTCTCCTACTTGGGCTGATTTCTTAACTAGTTTGTATTAGGGAATGGATAAGGATGTAGAACAACCTAGGTCTTTTGACTATGGTTATGGAAATGGGTGTGGAATTTGGCCTAGACCAATTCCCAGTTAAGTTTGGCATAGGAAATTACTTGTGTGATTTCCTTGGAATTTGATATGTTTGGATATGCTATGTGTTCAAATGTGCCTTGAAATGATATGGGCAAATTGGAGTGATAATATGATTTGTGTGATAACATAAATTGTGCCTTGAAAGTGTTTGATAAAATACCTTGGGTAATTTAATGTTGTTATTTTGATGTAAATAACATGTTTGAGTTGTTGCAATATGTGAATATATGCTTATTGGTGTATTGAGCATAATAATGATTTATGGAATTTATATGCTTATGATATGAATTGTCATGGGATATATGGATAAATTGCTCATTTGGCATCCATTGCATTTTGGGCATGAGGTTGCATCACATTCATGGGCTTAGGCATGAGTGTGGGTGTGTGAGTGCATGGTTGGATCAATTACCATACTTGGTGTTTGATGGGTGGGCTCGGGAAAGTGGGGTTGAATATCCTACTGAGTTGCACGGTTGCATTCATGGAAAACTTGTGTCGGGAATAGCAAGTAGGGCTAGACTCTCCCCCGGGTGAAAAACCCGGTCACTTGGTTCATACATTTTCCTGAGGTGAAATTCCGAAAAAGTGTAATTGGTTTGCGGAACCTGAAGTGCGATTCCAAAACTCCACATCCACTACCCAACAAAGACACATGGTTTTGTTTTATGAATACCCGGTTCGTACACTCTCCTGCGGTGAAATTCCAGAAAGGTGTACATGGTTTTGATACACAAATTATTCATTTGTTGGGAAACATCCAAGAATGAATTGGTTTTATGACTTATGGTTTTGTTTCAAAATGATCTTTGGATGTATTTCATCAAAAACAACGGTTTTACACATATGCATCGCATTGTGTTGTGGGAGTCGGTGTGGACTCGAAGTAAGATGCGTAAGTGAGTTTCATCTCATTACATGGCATGGCATCATGATTTTCCAACATTGAATCCTATGTTATTGTTGGAATAGAATAATTATTGTAACTTTTTGCATGTACTCATTGCATATGCATTCTAGGGGGGGAGTAGCCTCTGTAGAAAATTTTCTACTGGGCGTTGTCTCACCCTATACAGGAAACATTTTAGGTGCGGGGTTTGTGCCGGTGGGGGATTCTCATTCAAGTCCTCAAGGTTGAAGAAAAGCCAGATTGTGGCTTTACGAAACAAGTTTTGTATAAAAACTTAGGTTATATTCTATTTTGAATTGTAATTATATGGAATGGGTTGTAATAACTTTGTATGGATCATGTTTTATGTATTAAATATCATTATACATGTTTTATATGATGTTGAAATGAGTTAGGATGAATTGAAAATGAAAATTTGATGAAACAGGAAATTTTGGGCATTCAGTAGAGCGTACTAGTACTGCGTACCGGTACACTAAACCTCCTGGAGTTCAGCGTACCGGTACACTTTTTTGCTCCAGACCAATTTTAGTATAATCATCATAACTTTGGATCCAACTGTTGGATTGAGCCAACATTTTGACACCATATAGAAGACATCTAGATCTACAACTTTCCTATTTTGAACTTTTCGAGATTCTGAGTGGATCATGTTCCAAATGGAAGAAAACTAAGGTACTTCCACCAGATGGTGCTAGTGCTGGTGCCTTTGTTACCAAACACCAATACCTCCTTGATTTCTTCACTTCTAAGCCTCCAAATCCCCATGTAATGTGTCCATATCTTCACCACACATCCAACATAGTTGCAAGGTTCTCAAATACATGTAAATGTTAGAATGAGTTAGGATGCATTGGAAATCGAAAAAGGGTGAAAAAGACAAAATTGGGCAAAGCGTACCGGTATGGCGTACCAATACAGTACTGTCCAGAGAGTTTAGCGTACCGGTACACTCCCTCAAACTTTGAAAATTTCTTATTTCTTGCTAGGCCTTTGGACCTTGGTTTCCTTAGTTCCCTTGACACAAATGGACCTTAAAAGAGATATATTGGGGTATATTGAACCTCAAAAAGAGTAAATGAATAACGAAACACGGGTAACACGTGTGAGTTAAAATCCCGGGTATTGGGATATTATTAGTGAAATGTCAACTCAAGTGACACTCACGGGCATTCCGCGGGTTGACGGGTTGTCAACGGGACCCCCGATTTTAGTGGCGTCACAAAATACCCCAAGCAAGCTCTTCAAAACCCTAGCCCAGGAGCCCTTGATTTTCAAAAATGGTGGAAAATGCTTGAAGTTGGTTTTGTCTCATAGCCCTCATTGAGGAGAACAACTTTTGTTCTTGGTTGATTGAATTTCAACAGTTGGATTTTGCTAGATTTGAAGAAGAAGAATGGAGAAGTTGAAGACTTGGTTTTCTCTCTCTCAAATGAAAATGGAAGGAAAATGGGGAAAATCTGATTTTCCCCTTTAAACATCTGTCTAATACTTGGCTCATAATACGCCACTTGTCCTATTTTGATTGGTTGAAATCCTAGAGAGCCAATCACTTTGCGCCACTTTTCTTATTTGGATAATGTCCGTTAAATTATCTAGATCATTAATATTATGGGTTTCACGTATAACTAAGTTGTTGAGATTTTAATCAAGGGTTACCTGATCCTACATTTTGCCTCGTTTTACATAAAAATTCTAACTGTCTCAGAATTTAATAAAAATTGACCAACTAACTCGATTTCACGAGAATAATTCAACAATGAGGTTAGTTTCATCATCTAATTTATATAAAAATTCAAATTCTTAACCCATACTTAGATGGCTTAGTTACCGTATTACCCTATTTAATTAAGATTTTAATTTTTTCAATTTTTACACCTATCCTAAGAAAGACACATATTTTTATTAAATAGTCATTGGATGTCTAACATCGATGGCGGGGGTTTGGAAAGGTCGGATGCATAAGCATGGCATAGCATGTATTATGGGAGTCGGTGGGGGCTTTGTTTGCATTGCATTCTTGAGTTCTCATCTCATGACATGACATGGAGTTGTAGCATTCATATATGAAATTTATGTATTTGAATAGATGTTTGACATGATGATTTACATATGATATTTCATATGCATCTAGATTTGGGAGGTGATCTCTATAAGAGATACCCTTTTGATCGTGGTCACCCTTTATGGGAATACATTTCAAGTACCGGGAAGACATCTATTGGAGGCCCTCCTATGGACCCGCTTTGAGGAGATAGATAGGTGGTGGCTCTTGATTTGGAGTTTTGTATTGATGTTAGACCATCGAATGGTCTTAAGAGTATTAGAATGCACATGTTGTGTTTTGGGTAGAGCTACCTGTATAAAAGAAACTCTACCTGGATTTCGTTTAAGTTATGGACCCCAATGAATGGGGTATTACTACGTGTTATCGAATTAAGTGGTATCATGAGTTATTCATGCGGGTTAATGGGTGATCAGTGGGTTAGTCAGGACCCTTGGAAATTGGGGCGTCATTGCTTGATATCAAAGCTTAGGCTTTAGATCTTACATGGGTCTCGTGGGAAATGAGTCTATCATATTCCGTTATGGGAAGATGGGATTAGAGCATTGTATTCATATACATTGCATGTTCTTTGCTATGTGTTAAGTGTATGAATATATGTATGCTTGAACATGAGAAATATGGAAATACCTAAGTAGGCTCATAGCCTTAGGATTGGAAAAAGGAAGAAAGAAGAAACTAAAATAAAGGGGAAAGAAGGAGGCTACGTTCAAACGCCACCCACGTTCGAATGTAAATTGCTCCCAGTACATCTGCAGAAAACTCAAAAACTTTGCAGGAACTGAGATATTGGGACTTCATCCCGTTCGAATGCCACCCCACATTCAAAAGTGACTAACTCCCAGTGCGTTTGTAGTATCTCAAAAACTCTATAGAGACTGAGATATTGTGACCTTCGTACGTTCGAACACAAATCTATGTTCGAACTTAAGTTCGTTTGAATGTGAAAGGTCCATTCGAACATGAAGTCTTCTGCTGCTTAAAAGTTTTAATTGAGGTTTGAAACCAACTCACATGTCTCTTTATGGCATCATTGTACCCTTGTGATGCCTTCAGGTTGTTAATGGTCCAGGACACTAAGTTAGGGTCATTATCATCTTATGTTTCAGATGGCAACTAGAAGAAAGGGACGTCGACCTGGTCGAGGGGGTGATCAGAACAACCAACCACCGCCACCACCCATCTATGATTAAGGGGCATTCATGGATGCCAAGGCTGTTATGGCGGTTACTTTCTTACAAGCTAGTGCCAATGTGAGCCAAGAAGGCTCAAGTCACCTCCAGAAGTTTAAGACACATAAGCCACCAACTTTTGTGAGAGGGACGGATCTGATGGTAGCCGACCATTGGTTCCAACAAATGGATAAGATCCTAAAAGGTATGGAGATCACATTTTATGCCACTACAATGAGGTTGGCAATGTTCCAGCTTGAGGGAGACCCATCTATGGTGGATTTGGGCAAGAACCTCAAGGGATATCAAGACAATGACTTGGGAAGAGTTTTGTGAGCTCTTCATGGGCAAGTATTTTACATCAGCTTTTCGGTAAGTAAAAGCCCAGGAATTTCTAGACCTAAAGCAAGGGACAATAATAATGATGTAATACATGACAAAGTTCACCAAGCTAGCCCATTTTTTCACTGATTACGTGGCCATAAACTTGGCTAAAGTGAGAAGGTTTGAGGATGGCTTAAAGTTGTCCATCCAGGAAAAGATTATAGGCCACAGATTACAAGACTTAGACTCAATAGTCTAGACAACTATGGAAATGGAGAGAGAGGTCTATGATGCCAAGAGTATCCAAGAGGCCAGAGTCAAGGACAAGAAGAAGGAAGGTCAGTCCTCTTCTACTAGTTCAGGGAAGAAACAATGGACATCTACCCTATAGGGATCACAAAAGTAGGGTCAAGGCTATCAAAGCCAAGGCCAAGGTCAATCCTCCCATTATACATAGGCTAGGTAGGAATTCACTTCGTAATGATGTGTTAACAATTTAATCCATAAAGAGTTGATTTAAACTCAATTGGATGTGCCAAGAAGATTTGGGGATAATTAGACGAAAACCCAGAACAACACCATTAACAACCCAAGTTTTACTCCGATGAAACGATTCTTCATTTGTAGAACCGGTTCTCCACAAGGTATAATTCCTAGTACCAGTTCTACACACCTAGAACTGGTTCTAGAACAAGCAGAACCCATAGTACTAGTTCTACCCTCCATGAACTGGTTCTTCTCTGAACCAAGAGTTTCTTTCCCAACTCATCTTTCCACCATCAAAACTCTATTCCAACACCACCCAACCATTACCCACACTACTACGATACATTCAGAATTTGGAAAACACATAAATTTGCAAGATTTCAGTTAACTTTGTTGTCCCTCGATTCTGTCTAACTCCTTCAAGCTACAACTCAAAAACCCATGGTTTCTTAACCTTTAAATTTCAAAGCCAACACCCAATTTTTTTAGCACAAGCAAGATTTTTGCAAGCTACGAGGAAGAACTTTCACTCAAACTCAAGAATTCAAGAAGTTCTTTCCTAATTTTTGTTTTTGGAAGAAGTTTACAATATTTCAAACCCACCAACTCTCCCTCTCTATAAACTAGTTCTAAGGAAAGTCCCTTTTTATACTTTAAACATGAAGTATTCCTTGTGTCATGTGTCCCTCATGACTCATGCATGATTCATCAAGTAATTTACCAATTCTTTACTTGATAGTTATGATGAATTACATTTATTTTGAATTAATTATTGCTTTTCTTGTTGATTTTATGCTTTGATGGTATTTTTGTGTTTGATTAATTTATCAAGTGAAATAGAAAGATTGAGTTGATTTCTAATGCTTGATAAATTGATTGGATGAATTGAAGAATACATGGATCAAAATGTTATTTCAGATAGTTAAATAGTTGACTGAAGGAAACCCCAGTTGCATAAATAAGCGCATCTGGACGCAATCACTCCATCCGGACGGGAGTGTTTCAAGACTAATTCCAAAGATTTCAAGGTGTTTAGAAGAGGTTATGTGTGCAAACACTCATTTGATGATATGGTGTGCCTTTGTTAGGATACGTGTGATTGTCCGGACTTAGATATGTTGACCAAGTCAAAAATTAGGATTCAAGGCTTGCGTCCGAACCCAACTCTTCCGTCCAGACGCACATGGCTATTGAGGCGCCATTCAGAGTATGACCTAGATGGATCTCTTTAATATATTTAGACGATTTTTTATTATTGGAGACATATAGATAGATGTAGGAGAGAGCCAGAGAGAGGAGACCAGATCTTCAACCCATAGAATTATTTTCTTTCTTTCTTCTCTAAGATCTTACTCATGGCTTGTGAGTAATCTCCTTGTACTTCTTAGATAAGGTATGGTTGTATGATTATGTATTGAATATTTTTTTAATGCAACTATTATTTTATTTTTCTTCCAAGATGATATGTTTTTCAATATATAGATTGAATGAATGAATTTTAGCAACGGATTGTACTCTGTATGCTTATAAAATTATTCACTAGGTTGATTCCTTGTCATGAGTAATTCTATAATTTCCTATAAGTCTACCAACTTGGTTCTTTATTGATTACTTTTAATTCAATTGACTTTTATTCTTTAAAGTATAATCCTTCAATTGATTACACTGACGTTGGACATCAACTGAGATAATGAATGATTACATAAATTTAATATTCATACATAGGATTATCCCTGATCCCGATGCTAGGAAGTATTCTTTTTATTTATTAAACTCCTTTTCAATTAGAGACCAATTCCTAACAACCAATATTCTTGATTCAAGTTCTTTCTTTTTACCTTCCTAATTCTAAATTCAAGTTCCCTATGGATCGACCTCGGTCTTACCGAGTATTACTACTTCTTGACTACCTGCACTTGTGTGTACCAATTGGAATTAAGCAAGTTTTTGGCACCATTGCTAGGGGCTCCTTTATGAATTTAGGAAGCAGGAAAGAAGAATACACCTTCACTACAAACTACTTAGAGAATTCTAGTATCCAAGTACTTTCGTTCCATCTCTTTGTGAATTCTGTTAATTTAATTTTTGTTTGATTTTTGTTTATTCTCTATGAGTTAGATTAATTTTTGTGTTTAATTTTATTAAGTTGTTAGTATTTCTTTACATTTGGTAGTAAGATCGTCTTTGTGGCATGTTTGGTGGTGAAACTTTAGACTTTGAGAACAAATCTTCACTTCAAGCGTTTGTTGGTTATGTTGGTTCATCTACGTTAGACCATTCTAATAATTCTATTTTAGTCCCCCACTTTTGATCTAAGTAGAATGGGAAGTATGGAGAACCCTGCAAACCCTCAAAATAATAATGTTCCTATGACTCAAAGCAATAATCGAGGCCAAGAGGTCGACCAAGAGGTTGACCAATAGGTCAAAACTCAGAGGGACTATCTATATCCACAAGGAGTAGTGTGACATCTTACTTTGCTTTTCTAGCTAATGCCACTAGGTTCACGATTAAGCCCTATAACATACAACTCTTACCTCAATTCCATAGGCTTGATTCTGAAAATCCTTACCTTCGCATGAAGGAATTTGAGGAAATTGGTGGAACACTTTAGGATAATACTGAGTCAGCCTAGCTGAAGCTTTTTCCATTCTACTTGAAGGATAGCGCCAAACAATGTCTTAACATCCTCAAACCCCACTATATTCTGGATTGGTCCGCACTTTAAAAATAGTTTTAAAAAAAATTCTTTCTCATTCATTGCCCAAATGCTTTGAAATATCATATAATGAACTTTGCGGTGAAGAAGGGAGAAACCTTCTATCAGTGCTGGGAACAGTTCAAATACCTTCTCCATGCATGTCCACATCACAAGTTTGAGAGTTGGACCCGTGTTGGTTTTTTCCTAGGAATAATTCATGGACAAGAATACCAATGAAGCATTCGAGTTTTTTGACACACTTTCTGAGAGTTCCCAGAGGTGGTACTCAACATCACCTACTCTAACCCAAAGTCAGTCTACCATTTCTCATGGGGGGAAATACATTTTAAGAAAGGATGAAGATTTACGGGTTAAGATGGCTTCTTTGTCTCGAAAGCTTGAGGCTTTTAGAGATCAAAAAAGTCAATGAAGTTGTTGTTCCACCCATAGAGCATACATGTGGGATATGAGCTTTGGTAGGGAATTCTACTAAGGAATGTCCTACGATACCTACTTTTAAGGAAGTTCTATTGGAGCAATCCAACGCAGTCTCTAGGTACCAAAATCCATATAAAAATCCTTATTTTGAAACTTATAATTCAGGGTGGCGACAACAGCTAAGTTTTGGTTGGAAGAACAACCAACAACAAGAAGCTCCACCACAAGCTTCACCACCACCACAACAAAATCATTATCCACCCTACCAGCCACCTCACAAACGTAGTCTTGAGGATACTTTGAATCAATTCATGTAGGCTCAAATGCAATACAATACACAGAATAATCAGGCCTTCAATGGCATCAAATCTCAGACCTCATAGTCCCTTGAGGATATGGAAAGTCACCTACAAAAGATGACTTAGTCGATGGCTACCCAAGAGAAGGTCAAGTTTGCTGCCCAGCCAATGCCTCCACAAGATTAGTTCTATGTAGGTAATTCTACAATCATCGAATAAACAAGTCCAACCTATCACCACTCTTCAAAGTGGAAAAATCATAGATAAATCCATACCACAAGCACCCATTGAACCCATTCCTATGCCTGTGGTACCATCTGTTCAAGTCTCCACTAATGAGACTGAGTCTAGAGAGGTTGAGGAGCCTCCATGTCTAATTTTTGCCCCCTTCCCTCAAAGACTCAAAAGACCCCAGAAGCTGAGGAATCATGTTGATATTTACAAGATTGTCAAGCAAGTAAAGATTAATATTTTGCTTCTAGATGCCATCAAACAGGTCCCTTCATATGTCAAGTTCCTAAAGGTCTTGTGCACTTTGAAATGAAATTAGAATGTTCAAAAAATGGCCTTTTTAACATAACATTTGTCATCATACAACAAAAGACTCCTCTTAAGTATAAGGACCCAGGGTGTCCTATAATTTCTTGTGTCATAGGGAACTTCAAGATTGAGTAGTCTTTGCTTGTTCTTGGAGCAAATGTCAATCTACTCCCCTACTCTGTCTACCAACAATTAGGTTTAGACAAACTCAAGTCTACACATATCATATTACAGTAGGTAGACCGATCTATGAAAATTTCTAGGGGAATAGTTGAAGATGTCCTTGTTCAGGTGGATAAGATCTACTTCCCTATGGACTTCATTGTGTTAGACAACCAACCTATAACACATTCAGGGAGTCAAATTCCTATTATTCTTGGTCGACTCTTCCTCACTACGTTGAATGCTTTTATCAATTACAGGAATGGAGTCATGATGTTGTCATTCGAGAATATGACTCTTGAACTCAATATCTTTGATATAGCTAAAGAACCAAGTGAGGAAAAGGAAGTGAGAGAGGTGCATTCTATTGAGTCTATGGCACAAGAGCATATGAATATAACATTCTTTGGGGATTTCTTAGAGATATGCTTGGTTGAGTCAATATCCTTAGAGTTTGAGTCCATCATAGAGGATGATTGTTTGGCTTTAGCTAGGGAGCTAAAGTCGTTGTATGTTCAGTCAGTTGGGCCATAGGTGCCCAAGTTTGAGGAGATCTCTCCTATTGGCGTGAAGTCATTCCCTTCTTCTGAAAACTACCAATACCTAATTTGAAACCCCTCTCTTTTACTTTAAAGTATGCATTCTTTGGAGAGGGTGAATCATACCCGGTGGTCATCTCATCTGTACTTACTCTAGACTAAGAGTCCAAGATGTTAAAGGTCTTTAAGCATCATTGTAGTGTGATAGGGTGGACCATCACTGATTTGAAGGGCATAAGTCCTATTGTATGTAATCGTGCTATTTATTTAGAAGGGGATTCAAAACCCTCTTGCCAAATGCAGCGATGGTTAAACCCTCATCTGAAAGAAGTTGTATTAACTGAGGTATTAAAATTGTTGGATATGGGAATCATATTTCCCATCTTAGATAGTAAGTGGACCAACCTTACCCAAGTCGTACCCAAGAAATCAGAAGTTACTGGAGTTAAGAATGAAGAAAATGAGTTGCTGCCTACCCGAGTTGTCATGGGATGGCGTATGTGTATTGACTATCGTAAACTCAATCTTTTGACTAAGAAAGACCATTTTTTCCTTCCTTTCTTGGATCAATTCTTAGAGAGAATGGCTGGTCATGCATTCTATTGCTTCTAAGATGAGTACTCAAGGTACAATTAAATCGAAATAGCATTGAATAATCAGGACAAACCAACTTTCACTTGTCCTTTTAGAACTTTTGCCTATAGGAGAATGTTGTTTGGGTTGTGTAATGCTCTTGCGACCATTCAATGATGTATGCTAAGCCTTTTCAATGATATGGTAGAGAGATGTTTGGAAGTCTTCATGGATGACTTCTCAGTTTATGGAGATTCATTTGACTTGTGTCTTGCAAGTCTAGAAAGTGTACTCATACGATGCAAGGAGACTAACTTAGTGCTCAATTGGGAAAAGTGTCATTTTATAGTGACACAAGGTATTGTATTAGGTCATATCGTCTCATCTGAAGGAATTAAAGTAGAAAAGGCTAAAATTGATTTAATTGGAAATTTACCTGCTCCAAAAATAGTTAAGGATATTAGATCATTCTTAGGGCATGTTGGTTTTATAGGAGATTCATAATGAACTTTAGTGTTTATTTCTAGGCCCATGTGTCATCTCCTAAGTCAGGACATTCCCTTTGTGTGGGATGATGCGTGCCAAAAAAATTTCGAGAAGCTTAAAGGCATGCTGATTTTTGCCCCTATCATGCAACCATATGATTGGTCATTTCCCTGTGAGTTGATGTGTGATGCTAGTGATTATGTCGTTGGAGCAGTGCTACGGGAAAGGAAAGAAAATAAGCCCTATGTCACTTGCTATGCAAGTAAAACTCTTAATGATACTCAAATAAATTATTCTACCACTGAAAAAGACTTACTAGTTGTTGTTTTTGCCTTGGATAAATTTCGATCATACTTAGTAGGCTCCTCAGTTGTTATTTTTACTGGTCATGCAGCCCTAAAATGTTCGTTGACAAAGAAAGATGCAAAACAACGATTGCTAAGGTGGATACTTCATCAAGGAAAAAAAGGAAGTAGATATTGTGGTGGTTGATCACCTTTCAAAGTTGACTTGATTTTTATGAGGATAGAGTGCTTATCAATGAGAACTTTCCATATGAGCAGCTTCTAGCAGTTTCAGAGGTACCTTAGTCTACTATATAGGTAATTATTTAGCCACATGTAATTTCCCTTATTCTTTCACTACTTTGGATAAGAAATTTTTTTTTATTGAGGTACGTAGCTTCTTTTGGGATGATTCATATCTGTTTAAATATTGTAAAGATCAAATAATTAGGAGATGCGCATTTGATTTTGAAATCTATAGTGTGATTATTTTTTGTCATACTAAAGCATATGGAGGCCACTTTTCTTCAAAGAAAACCACTTTAAAGATTTTGTAGTGTGGATTTTATTGGCCAACATTGTTTCAAGATACCCATGCCTTTTGTTTGTCTGGTGATCATTGTCAAACGTTGGGGGGTATCTCGCGAAGGAACATGATGCCCTTGAACACTATACTTAATGTACATATTTTTATATTGTTGGGGCATCGAATTCATGGGACCGTTCTCCCAATCGTTTTGGTAATTTGTATCTATTAGTTGTCTTAGACTATGTCTCAAAAATGGGTTGAGGCTATCCCTTGTCATAACAAATAAAAATCGCACAGTGATCATATTTTCAAAAGAATACATCCTTTCGCAGTTTGGATACCTTGAGTCATTATTAGTGATAATGCGCTTCATTTTTGTAATAGATTTTTTGAAAATTTGATGCGAAAATATGCTATTACCCATAAAATGATTACACTTTACCATCCACGAACAAGTGAGCAAGCTGAACTTGCCAATAAAGAGATCAAACAAATTTTGAAAAAAAAAAGTGAATTTGGATCACAAAGATTGGTCTTCATGACTGATCGATGCCTTGTGAGCTTACCGAACGGCTTTTAAAACAATCCTTAGGATATCTCCTTATCGGTTGGTTTATGGGAAGTCATGTCAATTGCCTATTGAGCTTGAACATAAAGTTTATTGGGCAATTAAGTGTATGAATTTTAATGTAGACAAGGCAAGGGAATCTACTAAGCCTCAACTTAATGAATTGGAAGAACTGAGAAATGATTCCTATGAGAATGCAAAGCTTGCAAATACTAGAATGAAAGTATTCCATGACAAGCACATAGTTAGGAAAACCTTCAAATCTTCTCAAAAGATTCTATTATATAATTCACGGCTCCACCTTTTTCCTTGTACGTTGAGGCAATGTGGTCAGACCCTTTTGTAGTTAGGGAGGTTTTTCCCCATAGGTTGTTGAGATTCAAAACCTCAAGAACGACAACAATTTGAATGTTAATGGGCAACAATTAAAACCATTCTTGGAGGGATTTTTGGCTGAGGTGAAATCCATTAAGTTGGTGGATCCACATTATGATTTGAATAATTGATTGCAAACTATTTGTATTGTGCAGTAGATTTCTTTTAATTTCTCTTTAATTTCATTTTAAAATTTTTGGTGTGTAACATTTGTTTTTAAGTGGTAGAATTGATGCAGATTTCACGCTAACATGTATTCATTTTCCTGATTTAAATATTATTTTATGGCATTATTTACCTATCTTTTTCATTGAGGACAATGTTTAATTTAGGTTGGGGGTGGGGATAATCTATGATTGTGTTGATTTTTGATTTGTGCTTATTTTTTATTTCTTTTTAATTTTAAATATCTTGTTTAGGTTAATTTTTATTTTTATTGTATTTTATTCTTAGTTTTAATTCTTTGTTAAGTTATTGCATTTAGTAGAGTTTAAGATAGGATTTTGATGATGATTAATGGTCAAAGATGCCTTTTTAGAGAGAATTTTTCAAAATTCCAGGTGTTTTATTGATAGGAATTCAAAAAGTTTGGAATTTCAAAAAAAAATTGAAAAAAATTCACGCATCCGATAGCAACCACTGCATCTGAACGCGCGTCTCATTTATAAAAAGGGGAGGTCATCTACTTCAAACTTCATGTCATACCAACCCCCCCCCCCCCCCCCCCCCCCCCCCCCCCGCCAAATCGCCATTGAAGTCTCTCCCAAGCTTTCGAAACCTCAAATTCTTCCTCTAAAACTCTCCCAAATCATTTCTAATTTACCCTAAATCACTCATAAGCTTTTCCTTTCTACATTTCTTGCCTCAAATCTCACCCGAATAGCCAAAAATAAAAAACTCATTTCCAAAAAAAAAAAACCCAAAAATTCACTTTTACAATGCCTCCAAGATCATCGAAGAAAAGAAGGTTGACCATCCCCAGTCGAGTGCTCAAGCCCCCCCCATCATGATTCAGACTAGCCTGGAGTCTAGATTGACTAGTATGGGGTTTGCCATCTCTTCGACCACACCTGTTCTCCCACGATTGAGGCGGAGTAGGGGCAAATTCATTATTTTGTTGCTTGCCCCATCGCAATGGAGAGGAGCCTAATCTGGTAGGAGCTTCCTGAGTATAGAATTGAGCAGATTGTCTTTACCCGAGGATGGGGGGATTTTCTGAGGATGTCTGGCCTAGGGGCCACCCCACTAATCCACGAGTTCTATTGCAACGCGGTAAGGATCAACCCCAAGAGGTTCAGGGCCACTGTTCGAGGAGGCACCTTTACGAGGGATTCCCTGATGCTCTTTAGGGTGGCGAAGGTAAATGTGGTACCAAGTCCACAATTCGCCTTAACTACAGTACTGGATATGTAGGGTATGGCCAGGGAGCTGATTGGGGATCCACACTTCGTTTGGCTACAGAGACATAGGATGCTGAAGCAGGGA
>CAUOFW020005923.1:0-25614 GCA_963454935.2 Ilex paraguariensis
ATGGCTAACGACGTCAAAGGTATTCAAAAAGCTATCATTTCTGATTGGTGTAGCACAACTCTCTCCCATTTTTCCCAAATTTTACACATGGTATTTCCCATTTCTTCTTTTTCAATCACATTTTTGCAATCTTTTAGCTAATTTCTTTATTTGCTCTTTGCTGCTTCTTTTTCTTTTTGCTTTTTTCTTTCTTTCACAGCTTCTTTTTCCTTTCTTTTCTTGAATCACAGTGACCATTTTCCTCCCTTTTCTTTATTATGCTTCCTTTCAGAGAGGGTGCAAGAAAATTAGATAGCAAGGGTCAGATAAAAATTTTTTTATGGCTCGGTTAACTGATTGTTTTAAGAAAAGAAATTTTCACTTAGGCTCAATCATGGGTTACTAAGGATATAGTTTTGCAAAAGAAATGGCTAAGGATCAAAATAAAATCATAAATGGTCTAAGATTATTTTCCAGAAATTATACACCTGCATAACTTCCAATTACAATTTAAATGAAAATTTTAATCATGTTATTCTATGAGTGCTAACCAAAACAAAGTTAATGAGATTATTCAAAGAAGTATTACCACGGAACCAAAATTCTTACTTGAGTAAATGTGAAAAATCTCTCCAAAGTGGATTGGCGTGAAATCTACATAAGGTTTATATCTCCACTACATATTTAAGCTAAATAGAGGATTGTAGTATTTCCGAAGGTTTTCAAAATAATAAATTTTTACGTGCTCAAAATGCTGACTTTTTATAAAAATATTAAGATAGTGCACAATCAATTTATGAAAATCCCGTGTAATCTGGTTAGGATTATACCTGCAAAGCATCATAATGATAACATAATTCTTATTGTGAATCATATGAAATAAGTGTCCAAACACAACAAAATTTAAGCAAAATTACCAACTAACCAAATTAATTAAAACTAAATCCAACAATCTATTCAAAACATAAAATTGAAATAAAGTGCTTGAGTAAAAAGTTTGGTAAGAGTAGAAAGAGCATAGAAACTTTAGAAACTCTGGTCACTAAGCTGGTGGGCCTTCACCATACCTTCCTCGAAGTAGCCTCAAGATCTCATTTTGATTCTCCTCATGGCTAGTCATCCTTTGATCCAACTGAGTGATGCTAGCCTCTAGTCCTAACAAAATTTGGCAATCAGTCCTAATTCACACATTTTACTGATCGGATTAATATTATACACCCAAGTATAATTGGTCAAATTGTAGTTTTCTTGGTTTTATATCCAAGTATCGATCCCACGAAGAGTTTTAACAATTTGGAAATGAAATAAAATAGTAAAGTTGTTAATTCGAATAAGACAGCATGTGATAGCTTGTGATGTGAGCTTAAATTGATAACTAGTCTACGTAAACAGTTATGAGCAGATAGAATAGAATAATAATAAAAAATATCATTCAGTTCAAGGATCTCATATGCGTTATATTGGTTAATTGGAAATGTTACCTTGCAACAATCAACTTCCATTTTACTAGCAAGTTAATTAGTAGGTTTGATGTAAATAAATGTAAAGCCCTAAAAATCACCTTGGACGGCATTACAATTTAAAACAATTCACATCATGAGAGCAACTAATATAATTCATCAATAAATAAAAATTCATTCATCATATATAATATTTACAACATCATCCCAAAGAATATGCCCAACCATGGTAATTACATCCAAAAGAATCAAATTTAACTTGCAGTGGAATAACAAAAATATTACACTCCACCGAGTCTCAAAAGGAATTTCCTAGTCTAGCACCTAAGAGAGTATAGCCTAACCATCCACCTCGGGTTCCACGTGCCCGTCTGGTGGAGCTTCCCAATGTACCGGTTTCTCAACTCTGAGCTCCTCCTCTAGATCACAATCTGAAAAATATAGTTTGTAGAGGGTGAGCACTAAGCTTTGTAGCAACATTTCTCTCAAACTCGAACAAGGTTTAGAAAACATGTAAAAGAAGTCAGTCTCATTTCAAAAATATCATATATTAATTTTTGAAATAAAATCAGGACATTTCAACGGATCTTAAGTTTACACAATAGCAATAAATTAAGTGAAGTAATAACGCCAAATTACAGTTAAAAAATCGTTTACAACCATAAACCATTTTCCACAAGTTCTTGTAGAGTCTCATACCTCCACAAGCCTTATAGGAAACCTTTTCTGGTACAATAAACCATGAACCCACAACTTGTATTCGTATCTCAGCTATAATGCATGATTCGCATGAATAAACACATCAAGAATATCTTGGCCCACACACACACATCCAAATCCTCGCAAGGATATCCAACCTTTGGGAAGGGCGTATACCAACTCATGGCAGTGACGAATCCAACCCAGGAATAGTATACTACCCTTTCTTCTCGGTACCCGTGAGCAAATAGTAATTTGGTCCTCACAAGACACCAACCCCCACTACGAGTGATAGAGAACTTTCAAACCCACATAGAGTAAGAAACTCATCTAACCCACTCTACGATATCCGGTCAATGGCCACCCATGGTCATCCAAACATCCACAAGAGATACAATATCCAATCAATTTCTTCAATCACAAATACATTCAAAAATTCCTAAATTTCACAAGTAGTATCCCAATAAAACGATTTAATAAAATATGCAAGAGATCATCATAAATACCATTTTGTGGTTCAATATAAAGCACTAAAGTTTTGAAATCAAGAACAAAGGAAAAATCAAGAGAAAAAATCATTTCTTTTGAAAACTAGGGTTTTGAGTCAAGAAAAAGAGATTTAATGGTTATCCCACCATAGATTTGTTTAAAACATAATAGTGTTTGGAAGAATATCAAGAATCAATGATTTACTAACAAATAAATATGATATAGATTCAAAAGAATACATATAAGTAAAATCTAGCCTCAATGTAAGAGAATAGGAAGAAACCCCTACCTTGGTGTTCTTGAAGAAATCTAGGGTTTTGATTCAATCCAAGGCGCAAATCCCCCTTTATCTTGTGTTCTTCTCTTCCTTTCTTCCTCTCTAAGGTTTTCTAGGGTTTGAGGTGTTGAAATGGGGCTAAATGGGATGCCTTTATGTATTTATAGTGGAAAAAATCAGACCCAAATCGTGACTTAAAATATTTGGAATCTGTCGGGCGTAGCGGTACGGTATGGCTACCGGTCTTCGGCGTATCGGTACCCTTTGACAGTTTTGTCCCTTTTTCCTATTTTTCATTTCCAATCCACTTTTAACCCTTCCAAAACCAACCCAAACTTATACAACATAAATTTGTTCATTAAATATAGTTGGTACAATTTCTATTACAAACGATTTCATATATTTACCCAGGTTTTATCATATTAGCATTTCAAAAAGAAATGATTACTTGCTATATAAAGATAAGAGTGTGGGGGTTTACAATAAACCATCACACAACAACATCTTAGGTCAGCTGGTGGAATCCATGACAACTGATTAATCCAAGCAAACTAGAAGGACAAGCCAATCATGAGGAATACTTGTATTATTCATTTGTCTTTATAATAATAGGTGCACACATAATAAACCATAACACAGTCACTTCTTAGGTCAACCCGTGGTAGTAGTCATAACACAGCAACTTCTTAGGTAAGCTGGTTATAGATATGTCAATTGATTAATTCAAGCAAACCAAAAGGACGAGTCATTCATGAGGAATACTTGAATTATTCATTTGACTATATCTTGTGATACATATATACCAGTTAAACATCCTCAGCATTCCGATGGAGGACTAGCCATACCAATAGGAATGTCATGGTTGTTAGACTGGTAATATTATCCTTTATACCAGTTAAATGATCTAAGTAATGCAGAAGGACAAGCCATTCATGAGGATCACTTAGGTCATTAATCTGATAGTTATAGCATGCTACAGTAGAACATCTTTAGCATTTCGCTGGAGGACTAGCCATACCGATAGGAACACCATAGATATTCATCTGGTAGTAATATTATATATGAACAATGATGAGTGGATTTTATACCTACGAATTGAGTATTTTCGGTTTGATGAAATTGTAAATTTTCAATTATTTTATGTTCATTTTTATTTGATTTGTGTGTTTTTATGTTATTTTGTAGGAATGATCATTTGGAAGGAATCATGATAAAAAAGGAGAGAAACTAGGTCAATTTGGAGCCTAAAAAGTGGATTTTTGGAAGAGGAAGCTAAAGGGCAATTTTAGGCCTCTAGAGGGGGGCGCACCCTGGTGCCAACCTACTATCCTTATGGCACCCCTGCACAAATTTATGGCACCCCCGCGCTTGTGTTATTCCGTGACGTGAATTTTGACTTGTTTTTTACCCGAAATTAGACTCTAAAGCTACATATATGCTAGGGTTTGTGTGGGGATGAGATATTCTGACTTTTGGGGGATAAAAGCATCTGGAAAAGCCAAGGAATTGGAAAAAAATTGAAGGCAAGAATCGAAGGAATCGACACAAAGAAGATTGGGCGTGAAGGTTAGAGAAGGATTGAAGATTGCACCTAAGTTTTCATTCTTTTCTCTTACTTTTATTTTTTGATTTTCTAAGATGTTGTTTAATTTTAGAATGATACTTTTCAATTACGTTATGAACTAAATTATTATTAAGATTGCAACAGAACCTATGTCTAGTTAAATTAATCTACTCTCGTTTCTAGTTCTTATTGATCTTATATAAGTTGTTTGTCATATTTTGTGATTGATGTATGATTGTGTGACCAACAATTAATTTGATAACCTAGATGAAATTGGGAGATGAATTCTAGTTTTAGATCAGAATATGATGACATGCATCTAGTTTATTCTTCTTAGGATTAAATAGCTAGGTTTGTGTATAGGATAGGAATATACCTATATGCCGTGTGTAACTTTTATGAGAATGTGAACTTAATGAATCTATTCCAACTTATTTTGCATAGGAATATAGTAATTTAATTGGGAGAGATAATTTTATCTAATTATCGGAAGAGGTTTGATAAATAACTTTGAGTTCTCAATTAACAACTTATTTTGATAAATTAACTAGAAAGAGAGTTAGAAAGATTTATACGAAGCATTACGGGAAGTTGTAATATTAACTTCTTTTATGTAGTAAATTCAACCCTTGATTATTAAGTTTAGATTTAGTTTTAATTTAGTCATTCCATAGTTCAATTTCAATTGTTTAAATAAAATTGAATTAATACAAAGTTAGTATTTAGATATTATTAGCAATATTTCTCCGTGGGAACGATACTCTACTTATCACTTTATTACTTGTTGATTGTGTATACTTGCACGAAAGTTGTCAATATCAAATTCGGATAACAAACAACCCTAATAATCCAGAAGGATCATTTAGGTTTTGTACCATGCATCAGTTAACATCATCAGCGTTCCGGTGGAAGACTAGCCATACCGATAGGAATGTTGTGGTTGTTTTACCGACAGGTTGATGATGCACTAATGACATACTTACAGGCACAACACCGAAAGTACGTACATCACTGTATCATGCATGAAGCATATAATACATAGATATATAAATATATAAAACATCAACATTTCCAGAATTTAACTAGTATTATACATATGTTTACCTCTCACTGGAGGATATACGGAACTATTCACGTCCCATTGCTACAGACAAGCAAGGAGTGCAGACAGTTTTCATTATAACTAAAATTAAAAGATAAAATTTAAAATGTCTTTCACAAGGAACAACTGAAACACAATCAACTTTTTTATTATTTAAGATAAAAAGGTGACTGCAGTTCAACTATCCGAATAGAAAGATACAACAAAAATGTAAAAGTACAAAGTTTAGACTGAAGTGCATCACGGACCGGATCGTTTTTGCAACTTTTCTTTTTCTCTTTCTCTTTTCTTTCTCTTTCTCTTTTCTTTTTGTGACGCCCCAAAATCCGGGCGTCCGTTGATTACCCATCAACCCGCGAAATGCCCATGGATATCGAGTAACTCGATTTCTCAACGTTGTGCCCTATTTACCCGGGTCCATCTTTTATTAAAAATTTGGGCAGAGTCTCCTTTGTAAGAGGAACTCTACTCAAAACACAACCTGTGCATTATATAATAAGAAGACCTATCCGAGGTCTAATATTCACCAATGACCACACCGGGTCCATTTATAAGTAAACATTGGTTACACCGGGTCCAATTATCCATACTCATACAAACATGCAAGACTATATTAAAATGGTCCATATAGACTCTATTACAATTCATTTACACATTACATGCCAAAATTTAATTACAAGTCTAATTTTACAAAAGAAATGGATTGGAAGCCACAAGTCAGCTTTTCTTCCTCCTTAAGTGCCCGAGTGAGTGCCGTCCCTCGGCGTATGACCCGTACCTGAAATGTTTCCCGTATAGGGTGAATCAACGCCCAGTAGAGTATATCCTACAAGGGCTACTCCCCACCTAAGTGCACATGCAATGTTCACATTTGACAATTCATATACACATCAACATTCCAAGTAAAAAATATGCAACTCTATATTGGAATTCACCATACCATGCAATGAAATGAGATGGAACTCACTCATGCAACTTTAACTCGAGTCCTCACCGACTACCACAATACAATGCAACGCATATGTGTAAAACAACGCTTTGATGAAACACATCCGAAGACCATTTTGAAATCAACCATATGTTATAAAACCATTTCATTCTTGGATGTTTCCCATCACATGAATAATTTATATATCAAAATCATGTGCCTTTATTGGGTATCAGATTCTGGAATCGCACCTCAGGCTCCGTACGCCTTATACCTTTCTGGAATTTCACCGCTGGTAAGTGTATGAACCAAGTGGCCAGGTTTTTCACCTGAGGGAGTGTCTAGCCCTACTTGCTATACCCGACACAAGTTTTCTTATGCATGTAATCGTGCGACCCAGTTGGACATTCAATTCCACTTTTCTGAGCCCACCCTTCAATCACTAAGAATGATGCTTGAATGAACCATGCCCAACTCACACACACACACACACACCCATACTCATGCTTAAGCCCATGAATGGGATGCCTCTATGCACTACGTTACATTGTTCAATATGCTATGAATGACATATGAACAATCTCAACATATTCATGGTAAGTTATGTTCTAAACATATAGATACCAAATTTGTCACAATGTCAATATAACACACGCATGCATATACATTGACACTTTTTCATAAAACAATTCCAAGCATGTTATCACTATCTTTATGTCAATAACACACTTAATCACAAAGGCAAATTATAACACACAATAGCCCATGTACTAGCCCGCATAACAACCCACAAAAATCAGCCCAAACAATCCGTAAAGTGGCCTAAAAATAGTCCTTAAAGTGACCTAAAACTAGCCCACAAAGTGGCCTATATGCAATCCGCAAAGTGGCCAAAAAATAGTCCGCATTAGGATCCAAAAAAATTCCACATTTAGGCACAAAATCAGTCCCCCTTTGGGCACCAAAAACAGCCCACTTTTTTATCCCAAAAAAATAGTTCATTTTTCCATCCAACAACAGGCACAATTTAGCCCAAAAATAGGCCTAAAACAGCCCCTTAAACAAGCATAAAACAACCCCATGATTTTAACCCAAAAGAGGCCATATAATAGCCCCTAAAACAGTCAACAAACAACCATATGTCAGTCCAAAATACATCCATATTTCAGTCAACAAAACAACCCCTTAAGGTAGGAGTAAAACCCAAGTAGGAAGAACCCTACCTCAATAGAAGTGTAGAGACTTCTATTCCACGAAAACAAGCCCCAAAGCTTTGTTCCTCCAAGACTTTGTCTTTGAATCTTTGGTGAAAGTCTTTTTTTTTGGTACCCACACGTAGCCCTCGTCGCGTAGATCGACTTTAGTTCTTGGTTTGACGGATTCCGACCAACGGATCTTGAGAAATCGTCGGAAGAAAAGTTGAAAAACTCACTTTCTCTCTTTCTCTCTTCTCATGCCTGAACCAGCCGGCCTCTTGGGGAAGAAAATCTGATTTTTTTCAGATATTATGCCCCTTTTATACTTTTAAAGACTTGGCCCTCGTCGCGCCAAGTGTCCTCCTTTGTTCGGGTCTGTTTTTCGCTTCGAAACGATTAAATTTTGTACCGGTTTAAGCTCAAAATATTTTATATGAACTTTATTTAAAATATTTTTCAAATTTCAAATTTTTTATAAAAAGTTTCATTTTTGGGGGTCACCGGACACCCGTCACCTCGAAAAACGTAAAAAATCCAACTATCTCAGAATTCGACGAAATTTGTCTTGGTAACTAGATTTCGCGATACAAATCCAACAGTGAGGTCTGTTTCATTATCCGAAGTCTAGAAAAATACCAATTTTCAACCCGCACTATAATGAAAAATTACCATTTTACCCTTTTTTCAGAAAAAGTTCAAATTTTTCCCAGGTTTCACATTCTTCCCCCCTTAAAAGAATTTCATCCCTGAAATTTGCATACACATGCGCATACAATCACATGTATATGCAACAGTCAAATAATGCTAAATGACCATAAGAATATACCTCCATCCTCGAATAAGAAAGGATAATTGGTACGGATAGTGTTCTCGTGCTCCCATGTCGCCTCCTCTACTCCTCGATGCTGCCACAATACCTTCATTAGCAGCACAGTCTTACCTCGTAAAACCTGTCCCGGCTATCCATGGTGCGCACCGGCCCCTCCTCGAAAAGTCCCACCAACATCAACAACAAGCTCTCCCCAATCCACCACATGAGTCGGATTCGGGGTGTACTTTTGAAGTATAGAGACATGGAATACTACATGAACATCTGATAGATTTGGCGGTAACAGCAACCAGTAAGCAATTGTACCCACTCTCTCAAGTACCTCGAAGGGCCGGATATATCTCGGCGGACAACTTCCCCCACTTACCAAACCGGACCACTCCTCTTTTAGGCATAACCTTCAAGAAGACATGATCTCCCACCTCAAACTCTAGAGGTCGCCGCCGTCTGTCAGCGTAGTACTTCTGTTGGCTCTGAGCCGTGAGAAGACGCTTCTGTATCAAGTCCACCTTCTCAAAGGTGTCCCTAACCAAATTCGGACCCAGAGATGATCTCTCTCCCACCTCCATCCAACAAACCAGAGAATGACATGGCCTCCCATATAGCGCCTCATAGGGTGCCATCTGTATACTTGCCTAATAACTATTGTTATAGGCAAACTCCACCAAGGGCAAGTGATCTTCCCAGCTACCCTTGAAATCCAAGACGCATGCTCGTAGCATGTCCTCTAATGTCTGCATAGTCCTCTCCGACTGACCATCCGTCTGGTGATAAAAAGCAGTGCTCATCATCAACTGTGTTCCCATGGCCTGCTGAAAACTCTCCCAAAAATGAGCCATAAACCTAGGATCCCGATTCGAGACTATAGAGACGGGTACCCCATGCAACCGGACAATCTCCAGTATATACAACCTGTAGAATTCCTCCAGTGTGAAGGTCATCCGCACAGCCAAAAAGTATGCTGACTTAGTAAGCCGGTCCACTATCACCCACACCCCATCAAAGACCCCGTGATGTCCGTGGAAAATGGGTCACAAAATCCATCGTGATATGCTCCCACTTCCACTCAGCTACCTCCAAAGGCTGGAGTAAACCTGCTGGTCTCTAGTGTTCAGCCTTAACCTGCTGACACGTGAGATATCGACTGACCAAGTTGCCAACTTGCCTCTTCATTCCACTCTAGTGATACTGGCGACCAAGATCATGATACATCTTCGTACCCCCTGGATGAACCGAAAAATGAGAGCAATGAAACTCCCTAAGGATCTCCTCTCTAAGCTCCACAGATTGGGGAACCACAGTCCGTCCCCTGAACTGAAAACTATCATCTGTGTGAATGACCCAGCCTTTATCACTCGTACCCAACCGTACTCGGTCCCTGATGGACACTAACTCGGTATACTGTCCCTGGGACTCAATCACCCTGCTCAGTAGAGATGGCGTAGCCACCAAACTCTCCAAAGTACCTTGAGCCTGACCCATATAACCTAGCCCAAACTGTCCCACAGTCTCGAGCATCCTTTACTCCTGGGAAGCCATACTAGCCATAACTCCTCGTGACTTCCGACTAAATGCATCAGCCACCATGTTTGCCTTACCGGGATGGTAATGCAAAGTGAAGTCTTAGTCCTCTAGATACTTCATCCACCTACGTTGCCTCATGTTGAGGTCCCGCTGAGTGAAAATATACTTCAGACTCTTGTGGTGCAAAAATACTTCAAACTGTTTGCCATACAGGTAGTGACGCCAAGCCTTCAAGGCAAAGATAATGGCTGCCAACTTCATTTCATATGTGGGGTAATTCTACTCATGATTCTTTAACTGCCGAGAACCATAAGCTACTACCCTCCCAGACTGTATCAAAACACATCCCAGCCCGTCCTTCGAGGTATCACAACAGACCGTGTACCTCTGTCCCCATTCTGGGACTATCAAAATAGGAGTTGAAGTAAGCCTCCTCTTCAACTCTTGGAATGCATTCTCACAAAAGTCATTCCACACAAACTTAACCTCTTTCCAGGTCAACTTCATCATAGGCGCAGCCAATCGGGAGAAATCCTCAATAAACCGTCGATAATACCCTGCCAATCCCAAGAAACTACATATCTCGAAGACTGACTTTGGTCTCTCCCAATTCGTAACTGCCTTAACCTTCTCCGGGTCCACAGATACACCAGAAGCTGACACTACATACCCCAAAAACTTTACCTCCGTAAGCTAAAATTCACACTTGCTGAACTTGGCGTACAACTAGTGCTCTCTCAATGTCTAGAGAACAATCCTCAAGTGACCCTCATGCTCCTCCTCAGACTTGGAGTAAATTAGGATGTCGTCAACAAAAACCACAACAAACTGATTTAAATAAGGTTGGAACACCCTATGCATGAGATCCATGAATGTTGCTGGAGCATTTGTCAATCCAAAAGGCATGACAGTAAACTCAAAATGTCCATACCGCATCCTAAATGCCGTCTTAGGGATATCTTCCTCCCTAACTCTCAACTGATGGTAACCGGTGCGAAGATCTATCTTGGAGTAGACCCGCGCCCCTCTCAGCTGATCAAATAAGTCACCGATCCTTGGCAAAGGGTACCTATTCTTGATAGTGACCTGGTTTAACTGCCGATAATCAATACACAACTAAAGAGTCTTGTCTTTCTTCTTGGCAAACAAGACCGGAGCACCCCATGGTGAAGTGCTCGGTCTAATAAACCCCTTGTCCAACAATTCTTGCAATTGGACCTTGAGTTCTTCCAATTCAGCTGGTGCTATCCTATGCGAAGTCATAGAAATAGGCAATGTACCTAGATGCAACTCAATAGTAAAGTCTATATTCCTATGTGGAGGTAATCCCGGTAGTTCATCTAAAAAAATATCATCATACTCGCACACAGCCTGAGGTAGACCAAACTCCTGTCTCACCTCGTCCTCCAGGGTAAGGCTAGCAAGCCAACCCATCAACCGTCCGTGCCATCTAGAGTCATACATAGCTTGGGGTAAAGCATACTGCTTCTCCCCCTGAAACTTGAAACAAACACCATCAGGCATATAAGCCGTGACCCTCTTTCGATCACAATCAATGACGACTCGGTGTGCCGTCAACCAATCCATCCCAAGGATTACATCAAACTCTGACATGTCCATGACCCTAAGGTCCACGTGAGTAGAATCCCTGAGATCTCTAACTCACAACCGCAACATATCTAATCAATTCTCACCCCAGCACCTAGGGGAGAACTCACATGCAACAACTCTTCTAAGGTCTCAACCTCTAAGCCCAAGTCATCCACACAAGATGCATCAATAAATGAATGAGATGCACCAAAATTAAACAATACTTTAGCCCACAAACAAGAGAGTAAGAATGTACCCTGTATCACTGACAAATTTGTCGGCTCAGTCTGTGGCATATTGGCATAGACACGCCCCTGAGTCCCTGAAGTCCCGGATTGTGAGCCCTAGCCTCATCCTCGACCAATGTCTTGGCCCATCTGGCTAGCATACGGTGTCCCCACACGAGAAGTAATAGGGCCTTGTGCTGCACCCTGGAACTGGTACTGGTTGCCCTAACCCATAGAAGGGTAGTGAGGAGCATACTGCGTCTGTGGTTGCCCCATTGAAGTCTGAGACCGCGATGACCCATGACCCTGGAATCCCTGCCTCTGAGGAGAATCCCTCTTCATGTGTCCTGGTTGGTGGCAATGATAGCAAGTCCTCTAGCCAGCCTGGTAGAAAGGCCTCTGATTTATCCCACCTTGGGAGGATTGACCTTGGCCTTGTCCTTGATAACTGCAGCCTTGTCCCTCAAACCTTTGTGCAGTAGAAGTCCTCTGCTTCTTTCTCGAGCTAGAAGAAGAGGATTAGCCCTCCTTCTTCTTGCCTTTTGCACCAGACTCCCAGATGCTCCTTGCGTCATCCACCTCTCTCTCAATGGCCATAGTAGTCTCGACCATCGAGTCTAAGTCTTGTAGAAGAAGGCCCACAATTTTACCCTAGATGGACAACTTAAGACCATCCTCAAACTTCCTCACTTTGGCCATATATGTGGCCACGTAGTCATCGGTGAAACGGGCTAACTCTGTGAACTTAGCCACGTACTCCATTACCGTTATCATTCCTTACCTCAAATCTAGAAACTCTCGGGCCTTCGCATGCCTCACAGCCGCCGGGAATTATTTCCCTATGAAGAGTTCCTTGAACTCAACCCACGTCATGGCCTCCAAGTTCTTGGAGTCTTTCACCCAATCCCACCATACTTGGGATTCCCCCTCCCGCTGGAATGTAGCTAGAGTTATCCTGGTGGTGTCAGAGGTGATCTCCATTGCTCTTAAGATCTTTTCAACCTACCAAAACCAATGATCAGCTACCATCTGGTCCGCCCCTCCCATGAAGATCGACGGCTGATATGCCTTGAACTTCTGGAGATGACTGGAGTCTCCTTGGCCCCCACTTGTACCCGTCCGTGCAATACCGATTTAAGCTCAAAATATTTTATATGAAATTTATTTAAAATATTTTCCAAATTTCAAATTTTTTATAAAAATTTCGTTTTTGGGGTCACCGGACACCCGTCACCTCAAAAAATGTGAAAAACCCGACTATTTCGAAATTCGATGAAATTTATCTGGGTAACTAGATTTCGCGAGACGAATCTAACGGTGAGGTCCATTTTATCATCTGAGGTCTAGAAAAAAACCAGTTTTCAACCCACACTATAATAGAAAATTACCATTTTGCCTTTTTTCAGAAAAAGTTCAAATTTTTCCCAGGTTTCACACTTTTCCCTCTTGGTTCTAGCCTGCTGAAGTCTGAAGAGGGAGATGGCTATTTATAACCGTTTGAAGAAGCAAGAGCTGGAAAGAATGAAGATAGGCATCAAGGTGACCGTCCGGATGCCATCACCACTGTCCGGACGGTGGAGCTTTGCTGGAAATGAAAGTTTCATTATGCTAACTCTTTATGTGTGGTAATTACACTTGAGCCTTCATAGTTTCAACCTTCTATGCTTTGTTCCTTGTATTATTTGATAATTCTACATTAAACCCTTGAAATTTGGACATAAAGTATTAAAAACCCTAATTACCGCACAAACCCTAATTGATCATAAGTTCTTTTTTTTAGTTATTTTATCACACTAATTCGACTTTACTATTGTTCTAATTTATATATTAACTAGAGTTGATCACACTCGCCAACTTAAACTTTACTAGTCCCTAGTAAATAAATAGGAAAAACTATTATCATAATATAATACAAATAGAGGTAAAATAATTTTCGTAGATTTTTGTAGGATTGCATTTAGCATATGCATTAAACCTTTAAACCCCTAGGTGATTCCTAGTGGATGATTTTTGTGATGTGAAGGTTTCCAGTGAAGCTACCTACAAACTTCAGAAATTAGGAATTCATGACTCATATTTTTCACAAGTAAAATTAAATTAATATTTTGTCTATCTTGTCAAGATATTTCCTTCTTTGATCACTATAAGAGTAACACACGTTAGTTGTAATATTATCTATATATTTTTATAAAAACTTGTGTGTGTGTAATGATTTCTTTATTTTCAAAAATCACTTGAGAAACATTACCCTCTTTCCTGGTAGTTTTGATGTCAATCCTTCCTTGAAATACACTCAGCAATAAGAACACACCTGTTATAGTGACTATTCTCATAAACTACATGTGTTTGGAATCGAGTTATCAAATCAATTAATTTCACATGTAGTACTTAAAAGAATGGTTAGTTCAAGAAAATAGAATTTGACATAATCTCATGAAAGAGTATTAACACTATATTAAATATACTATTAACATTTTCCATTTTAGAATTGATAGAACTAATACAAATATAAGATTTCTGGAATCACATTAGGGTTGTAAGGTGGCCATGGGTTTAAGATTTATGAAATGACATCATTGGATTTCAAATGCTATATTTTAGTATTGTTGCACACCTTATTCTATTTTTATTGGACTTCACATGTTTCTTTGTTTCATTCTTTTCATTTTGTCACTTTCTTAGTTTTTTTTTTTCCTTGTCTCTTTCTTTTGCTTTTCTGTTTTTCTTTATCCTACTAAGTTAGAAAAGGGTGCAAGAAAATTATATAGCAATGATAATTTAATATCTTTTTATCTGGCTCGGGTGTTTCTTGGGTTTAAAGAAAAGAATATATACTCTTTTAACCTCAATCATGGCTGACTAAGGATATAATTTTGTAAAAGAAATGTTCAAGGCTCAAGATTTAATCAAACATGGCCTAAGATCATTTTCCAGAAATTATATATATGTATAATTTCTATATGAACGTTAAGGACAATGCTAATAATACAATGTAATCAGTGTTAATCAAAACAAAGTTAATGAGATTATTCAAGGAAAGTTTACCGCTGAATCAAAGATTTGTATTTGAGTAGATGTAGAGTATCTCTCCAAGAAAGATTGGTTCAAAATCTGCAATAGGTTTACATCTCCACTATATATGCAAAGAGTATAATATTTCACAAGATTTTTAACAATAAAGAAATCTAATGTGCTTTTAAAACTAAGTTTCAATAAAAATATTAAGATAGTACACAACTAAAATATGAAAATCCCATGTGATTAGATTAAGAATATTTCTACAAAACATAGGAATATTACTCTAATTTCACTGTGATTCATATGAACTAGTCTTCCTAATTTCAACAGTATAGCTTCTAACTTTAGCAAAAACAAACTTAAACACACATTAGTTCAAAAAAAAAAAATTTAACACACAAAAATTAAAAACAACCAAATCCAAAACACACGACAGTTCAAAAGTAAATAAGTGCACAACACAAATTAAAGTTCAAGTGCATAATTAAAAAGCTGAGTGAAAGATAGCAAAGTTGTTCAGTAGAATCTTCAGTTTTTTCTTCTAGGAAGTAGATGGGCCTCCTCCAAAACATTCTCTCAGTAGTCTCAAGATTTTAGCTTGGTTTTCTTCATAATCCTCCATACATTTGTTGATATCTATGATACTGTTACGAAGTTGGGTGACAGTGGTCTCTAATCCTAGCAAAATCTGTCTGTCAGTTCTTTCATCACCGGTATGTATGGTTGATCCTCTTGTGGCTGCTGTTGTTCTGGCGAAATAAACTCTTCAGGGCCTTGGAATGGTTCCTCTTCTGTTGGAGGGGGTACCTTTGGTTGTTCTTCTTGTTGTCCTCCATGACTTTTTCTCAATGAAGTTTTGTCTAACGGGCCAAAATGGTCTACAGTCTTCCATGTTGGATTGATAATCACTCCTTTGTTCCTGCAAACTTGAGAAACTAGCATAGCATAGGGGAATGAAGATTTCTTCCTATCCACAGCAAGTACCATTTGATTCAAGATTAAATTCTACAAATCAATGGTATGCCCCATTCCGAATGCATATAGAAAATAAGCTTGCTCAGTGTAAATTTGATTCTTTTGGGCACAGGGTAATAAACTGTGTATTGTGATCAAGTTCAGAATTCAGTATTTATTAGTCAGGTCTCCTTGCTTGATATATTTATTCGGTCTGCCCCAACCAAATTCTGGATTACCTATCACTTCTCTTCCTATGGTATCTAAATCATGTACATTTGTGTATGGGTATTGCGGGTTTTCAAGTCTTTGCATGGGTTGGAAAAATTCGACTATAGTAGCCGGTGTAACTTGAAAAATAATACCTCGTACAAATGCACGCAATTGTCTTTCCCCAATAATTTCAGCATTACTATAGAATTCCCGAACTAAACAGTCATAAGTAGGAATAGATAATCTAACATACCGTAACCATCCTCTAGTTGCAAGAATTTGACGTACACCTATGTTCTCAAAATCTTCATAAATAACTGGCCTTTCAGAAATAATAGTTTTAGTCAGAAAATTACCATCATACCAGGCCTGTTGTTCAAAATTCTCAAACATCACCTCATTGAAGATATTTTTTGGTCCTGGATGTTGTAGAGGTGCTTGAGGTTGCTCAGGTTGATCTCTTCGTGCCTGACTCGAAGATCCTCTCGTTCTTTGTCTCAAATCTATTTTTCTTGATTTCTTCGCAAATGCTCCATTTTAGTTGATTTTTGTAAACTCCCACATTCGTATTATCAAATATAGCAACGTAATTATGTTTTTAAAAGGCTAATATATGTAATAGAGTATGCATGAACTAAGTAGATGGTAAGAGTAGAGATAAAAATGTTACTAGTGTAGAATCGGGTAAATATTTTGTTCAAACTTAGTTCTGACTTGTAAATATATGAAACCGTTTGCAATAGAACTTATACCAACTATGTTTGATGTATAAATGTATGTTGTATAAGTTTGGGTTGGTTTTGGAAGGGTTTGGAATGGGTTTGAAATGAAAAATAGAGCAAATAGACAAATCTGGACAGGACCTACCGGTAGTACGCTATCCAGTGGATCCGAACTACCGGTAGTCAACAGATAGTGAATTTCTAGTAGATCCAAACTACCGGTAGTCAACAAGTAGTAAGTTGCGAGTGGATCTGAACTACCGGTAGCTCAACACGTAGTAAGTTACCAGTGGACCCGAACTACCGGTAGCTCGATATGCACTACTGGTAGACCGTTAAAAAAATTGGGATATTGTAACGCCCCAAATACCCCCTCGGACGGCATTACATTCTAAAACCTTTCACAATCATGAGAGCACTAAATAAATCCATAAATAAGAAATTTTTATCCATCAACCATTGATATTTTAACAAAATTCGGGCAGAGTCTCCTTTGTACGGGGAGCTCTACCACAAAATCCAACCTGTGCAATTCTACTATAATGACCACACCGGGTCCAATTAACTACTATATAATCAATCCATCAAATTTACATGTTAACCCAAAAAATATGCCCACAATGGCATGTACATTCCCAAAGAATTAAACTATGATAAGCAGCGGAATTTCAAAAGATAACTAGACTTTACAATCTTTCAAAAAAAACATAGCCTAGTCTAGAACAAAATAGAAGGGCCGCTCTAGGCGTCCACCTCAGGATCTACGCTCCCGTCGATCGGAGTCTCCCAAAGAACGGGCTCCTCGACTCCTGGCTCCTCCTCAAGGATATAGTCTGAAAAATGTTAACAGTAGGGGATGAGCACTAGGCTCTGTAGCAAAATCTTCCCAACTCCAACAAGGTTTATAAAATACAAAACGGGTCGGTCACATTTCATAAATAACATATATGAATTTGAAGTAAAACGGGACATTTTAAATAGATCTCAAGTTTAAGCCATACAGTAGTTAAGGAGAGAAATAAATTAAGTTTAACCATAGCAAACCATTTCCAACATTAAGTCAATTAGGAGGGGCTCCCTCCGATGCATCGTCCCATACCAATGCACCGGCCAAGCCATTCCAGCCACTCATCACATTTATGTTGGTTCATCCCCGTACCATGTATGTTGATTGTTTCTCATGAATCTACCCAACGATTATACCTAGTCCACCCATTTATAATCACAATCACAAGTACTTAGGGAAGGGGCGTCTACCATCCCAATGGCAGTGACGAGTCCCTCCCCAGGAATGGTATACCAACCCTAGTTCGAACTCCAGGCGTACGATAGTGGTCGCATTACCAAATGACAACTCACTACAAGTGCAAGAAACCATCTCCCCCCCCACGGGGTTCAACTGACATTTACACTCTACGGCATATCTCGTAGGTAATCCAAGTCCCTCCCAACCACCATACAATGAGTAAACCAACATATTCTCAATCAATTCACATTTTACCAATTAATCGCAAAATACCCAAATTTCACAAGTAAAGCGTTATAGTAAGATGGAATTAAAATGAGCAAAAGATCAATATAAAGATCATTTTCGTTGAACAATATCGAACACTAAATTTATAAAGTGAGAACCAAGGCAATATATGGAGAAAACTCAATTTTTCTTAAAACCAAGTTTGGAAGATGAAAAAGAGAAATTTAATGGTTACCAAACCATCCCATTATTCCAACATAGCATTTATTACAAGGAGAATTAAGAATCATACAAATCATATCAAATAAATATGGATGGGAGTGGAAAACATATGTATATACATAAACCCTAGCCTCAATGTAAGAAATTAGGAAGAAATCCCCTACCTCTTGGTTGTAGCTTCAATCTAAGACCCAAGATTCAAAATCTTCCTATTCTCCTTCCTTTCCTCTTAATTTTGTCCTCCTAGGGTTTCTAGAGATTTGGGTGTGAGTGGTTGAGGAATAGAAGCAAAAGAAATGGGTGGAGAAGAGAAAACTTGAGAAATTCGGTTTTGATCTTTATGAGGTGGGAATCTCTCTTGACCTTGGTGTTTTTCTCTCCCTTTTCTCTTCTCTTAGGGCTCTAAGGTATTTAGAGTGGAAGGGAAATGAAGAATGGGAGAAATAGGGCTTGGAATGGGTGTTTTAAAACCCAAAAATCCCGACTTTTACTGTTCATCGTCTGTTTTGGGGGTTTTCCAGACTTACTGTTTTCCTTATTTTTGATCATGATAAACTTTGAATCTGAAACAGTGCAAAACATGAAAGTTGTAGATCTAGATGTCTTCTGCATTGTGTCAAAATTTCAGCTCAATCGGACCATTGTAGCAAGAGTTATGACGATTGTACGACAACTGGTCCGGAGTAGGCAATGTACCCGGAGCAGCGCCCCAGCGCCCATTTGGGCGCCCCTTTTCACTTCCAATCCTTCCAACTTTAATCCTAACTTATCCTACATACTTTTCTACATCGACCTAATTAGTTCAAGTTCTTTTATGATTTATTTTGTACATTTTCATACCGAAACTAATCTTTTAACTACTCTTTCCTTGAGTTATACTATTTTATCATTTCAAATGAAATAATTACTGAACACCTATGTCTTTTATTATCTTTTATTTTATTTTTTATTTTATTTTTTTTTTTAAACGCATGTGGGGTATTACAGATATTTATGTTTTAAAACCCCATTTTTACTCCATTTGCTCCTATTCTTTCACCCCCACTCTCACCCCAAACCTCTTAGAACCCTAATAGAAATACTTAGAGAGGAAGAGAGAAAGGGAAAACAAGAGTTCTAAGGGTGATTCAAGATAAAATCTTCTTGTCCTTCACACCAAAGCCAAGGAGAAAGGTAGGGGTTTTCTTCCATTCTTGTCCATTGATGCTAGGGCTAATATATATGTATTTTTTTGACTCCTGATCATATGTATTTGCTATAGGTTCTTTGTTTCTTGGTCCTCTTACAAATATTACCATATTTTATACCAAGTTAGGGTTGAATACCCATGAAATCTCTTGCTCTTGCTTTAAAACCCTAGTTTTGGGGAAATATGAGTTTCTCCCTCTACATTCACTTAAATTTAGTTTCGAAAACTTTAGTATTTTGTAATGGGTATCCAAACGATATTGATGATGATCTCTTGCATTTTCTTCAATTGTTCTATTGAAATACTACATTTGAAATTGGGGATTTATGGAATTGTTTGTTATTTGAGGAAATTGTTGGTATTGTATCTCTTATGTGATTGTTCGATAAACATGAGCTACTATTGACCGGGTATCGTGGAATGTGTAGACGCCTTTTTACTTCATGCGGGTTTGAACTTTTCCTACCACTCTGTAACGCCCTAAAACCCACCTTAGACAACATTACAATCTATAAACCATTCACATCATAAGTGCAACTAAATAAATTTATCATTAAAGAAATTTCATTCATCAAATATAACATTTACAATATTATCCCAAAAGGATAGGCCAACCATGGCCATTACATCCCCAAAGAATGTGATCGACTATGATAATTACATCCCAAAAGAATCACATTTAAACTTCCAGAGGAATAACAAAAGATTAGTCTTTAAATAATACCAAAAGAAATTTTCTAGCCTAGCACCTAGGAGAGTATAACTCTAGACATCCACCTCGGGATCCATGAGCCCATCTAGTGGAGCTTGCCAATGTGTCGGCTCCTCAACCCTGAGATCTTCCTCTAGACCACAATCTGAAAAATATAGTTTGTAGCAACATTCCTCCCAAACTCGAACAAGGTTTAGAAAACATGTAAAGCAAGTCGGTCTCATTTCACAAATATCTTATATTAATTTTTGAAATAAGACAGGGACATTTAAACATATCTCAAGTTTAAGCAACATCAGTAATTTAATGCATAAGTGAAACCAATATACGACTAATAATCCACTCCACCATAAACCGTTTCTCCCAAGTTCTTGCGGAGTCTCATACTTCCCAAAATTCTTATAGAAACTATTTCTGATACAATGAACAATAAACCACCACTGTATTCGTATCTTTGGTCTGAAGTAAGATCTCGCATGAATACCATTGAAAACATCCTGGCCCACGTACAACCCACACAAATCCTCACAAGGATATCCAACCTTTAGAAAGGGCATATACCAACACCATGGCAGTGACGTATCTAACCCAGGAGTAGTATACTAACCCTTTTTCCACGATATCCCGTGAGCGATAATGGTTTAGTCCTCGCAAGGCACTAACCCCACTACGAGTGGTAGAAAACGTTCAAACCTGCACGGAGTAAGAAGGCGTCTACACACTCCACGATACCTGGTCAATAGTAGCCAATGTTTATCCAACAACCATACAAAAGATACAATACAAACAATTTTCTCAAATAACAAACATTTCCATAAATCCCCAATTTTACATGTAGTATTTCAATAGAACAATTAAAGAAAATGCAAGAGATCATCATAAATATCATTTTGATACCCAACACAAAACACTAAAGTTTTTGAAACTAAATTTAAGCGAATGTAGAGGGAGAAACCCATATTTTTCAAAAACTAGGGTTTTAAAGCAAGAGCAAGAGATTTCATGGGTATTCGACCCTAACTTGGTATAAAATATGGTAATATTTGTAAGAGGACTAAGAAACAAAGAACCCATAGCAAATACATATGATTAGGAGTCAAAATAATACATATATATTAGCCCTAGCATCAATAGACAAGAATGGAAGAAAACCTCTACCTTTCTCCTTGGTTTTTGTGTGAAGGACAAGAAGATTTGATCTTCAATCACCCTTAAAACTCTTGTTTTCCCTTTCTCTCTTCCTCTCTAAGTCATTTTATTAGGGTTCTAAGAGGTTTGGGGTGAGAGTGGGATAAAAGAATGGGAGCAAATGGAGTGAAAATGGGGTTTTAAAACATAAAAATCCCAATTGTTTAACGGTCTATCGGTAGTTCGTATTGAGCTACCGATAGTTCGGATCCACTGGCAACTTACTACCTGTTGAGCTACCGGTAGTTCGAATCCACTCGCAATTTACTACATGTTGAGCTACCGGTAGTTCGGATCCACTCGCAACTTACTACCTGTTGAGCTACCGGTAGTTCAAATCCATTGGACAGTGTACTACCATTAGGTCCTACCGGTATGTCCTGTCCAGATTTGCCTATTTCCTCTATTTTTTCATTTCAAACCCATTCCTTGTGACACCCCAAAATCTGGGGGTCCGTTGATCACCCATCAACCCGTGGAATGCCTGTGGATATCATATAACTCGATGCCACACCGTTGTATCTCATTTACCCGGATCTATAATTTAACAAAAAAATCGGGCAAAGTCTCCTTTGTACAGGGAGCTCTATCCAAAACTTAACCTATACAATATACATTAACATGACCCATCCGAGGCCCGATATAACACAATGACCGCACATGGTCCATTTATAAGTAAACATTGACCACACCGGGTCCATTCATCCATACTCATATAAAAACATGTAAGGTTATATTAAAAATAATCCATATGAGTTCAATTACAACTCTCTTACGTAAAATTACATGTCAAAACTAGTTTACTCCAAAAGTTTTACAAAAGGAGTTATAAAAGCCACAAGTCGGCTTTCTTCACCCATGTGGCCCCAAATAAGAGCCGTTCATTGACGTATATCCCGCACCTGAAATATTTTCCCGTATAAGGTGAGCCACGTCAAGTAGGGTAATTCCTATAGAGGCTACTCCCCACCTAAGTGCAGGTGTAATGTTCACATACAATATTCGCCATTCACACAATCATTCCAAACAAGAATATACATGTTCATGTTGGAATCTACCATGCCATGCCATGAAGGAAATGAGATTCACTCACGCACATCAACCCGAGCCCTCACCGACTCACTCCACACTATGCAATGCAAGTGTAAAAATCCTTGTCATTGATGAAATACATCCAATGCCCATCTTTGAAGATAAAAACCAAGTGGTTATAAAACCAATTCATTTCTGGATGTTTCCTATCAATTGAATCATTTATATAGCCAAAAACCATGTGTCTTCATTTGAGTAGTGGACTTTTGGCTTTGCACTACCAGCTCCACACACCAATACACTTTTTTGGACTTGCACTATAGGAAGTGTATAAACCAGTGGTCGGGCCTTACACCCGAGAGGGGATCTATCCCTTCTTGCTATACCCGACACAAGTTTTTCATGTATGCAACCATGCGACACAATAGGATATTCAACCCCACTTTTTAGAGCCCACCCATCAAAACACCAAGTATGGTGATTGATCCAACCATGCACTCACACCCATGAAATGCGATATGTTCTCCATGTATATGCAATGTAATGAACCATTGCACTACCGACATCATGCCCAAGGTAATGAATACTCATTGAGCAATTTAAACCACATGTCAACATGTTCCACGACAATTCATATCATAAGCATATAAATTCCAGAAATCATTACAATGTCAATATTTCAATGAGCACATATTAACATTTCTTTCCAACACATTTCGTCATGTATCATGGAAATTATATCATATGTATATAACCTCCAAAAACTTATCACACTGTTAATATATTAATACACATATATCAACATTTTATCTAACACAATCCCTAAGCATGTTACTACATAATCAAGCAATAACACACTTAATTCTCAAGGCATAAAGTAAACACATAATATGCCCACAAAACAGCCCCAAATCCGGCCACATATAAGCCCTTAAATAAGCCACAAAACAGCCCCTAAACTAGCCACATAGCAGCCCCAAATCCGGCCACACAATAGCCCCTAAAACAAGCCGTAAAATAGCCCACATACAGCCTATAAAACAGCCCACTTACAGCCTATAAAACAACCCATATACAGTCCACAAAATAGACCATATACGGCCCACAAAATAGCCCATATACGGCCCATATATAGCCCCTAAACAGCCACAAACCGCCCCAAAATAGGCCACATGGCAGCCCCAAAAATCAGCCCAAAACGTAGAAATAAAACCAAAGTAGGAAGAACCTTACCTCTTGGAGCGTAGTAGAAATGGTAGGAAGCCACAAAACCTTGATTTCTCCAAAATCCTGTTTTTCGATCTTTAGTGAAATCAGATATTTTTGATACGTATGCATAGCCCTCGTCGAGGAGATGAATTTTAACTCTTTGATCAACGAATTTCGACCGACGGAACTCCGACAATCGGCGAAGGAAGATTTGTTTTTTCCTTTTTCTCTCCCTCTTTCTCTCACATGTTTTTGGCTGAAGTTGCAGAGATATTTCTGCTGAAATATCTCATTTTAACCCCTATTTATACTTTTGAAGACTTGGCCTGAGTCGCGCCACACGCCCCTCACTTATCCGGGTCCGTTTTTGCTTCGAAACGATTTATTTCATCCCTATTTAAGTTCAAATTAATTTTATTTGAAATTTTATCCAATTATAAGGAATTTTTATAAAACTCATTTTTGGAGACCTTTAAAAGGTCATTCGCCACCTAGTTGTCTTGAATCACGTGCAAAAATTTGACTATCTCAAAATTGACAAATTTCGAGAGGGTAACTAGTTTCCATGACACGAATCCAACATCGAAGTTCGTTGTGCTATACGAACTCTAGAGAATGCGTATTTCAATTCTGTATTATAGTAACAAATTATCATTTTGCCCTTTGTTAGAAAAGGTTCAAATTTTTCTCGGGTTTTACATTTTCCCCCCTTAAAAGAATTTTATCCCTGAAATTCATAAACATATGCAAATACAATCACATGCATATGCAACAGTCAAATAATGCTAAACGACTGTAAGAATGTACCTCCATCCTCAAATAAGAAGGGATAATTGGTACGGATGGTGTCCTCATGCTCCTATGTCGCCTCCTCCATTCCTTAGTGCTGCTACAACACTTTCACTAGCCACACGGTTTTGCCTTGCAAAACCTGTTCCCAGTTATCCATGATGTGCACCACTCCCTCCTCGAAGGTCACATCAGCATCAACAACAAGCTCCCCCAATCCACCACATGAGTCAGATCCGAGGTGTATTTCTGGAGCATAGAGACATGGAATACCGCATGAACACCAGATAGATTTGGCAATAATTCCAACCAGTAAGCCACTGCACCCACCCTTTCCAGTACCTCGAAGGGCCCGATATATCTTGGCGATAGCTTTCCCGCTTACCAAACCGGACCACTCTTCTCTTAGGCATCACCTTCAAAAGGACATGATCTCCCACCTCAAACTCTAGAGGTCGCCGCCGTTTGTCGGCGTAGCTCTTCTACCGGCTTTGAGCCGTGAGAAGATGCTTTCGTATCAAATCCACCTTCTCAGAGGATCTCTCTCCCACCTCCGTCCAACAAACCAGAGATCGACACGACCTCTCATATAATGCCTTGTAGGGTGTCATCTGTATACTCGCCTAGTAACTATTGTTGTAGGCGAACTCTACCAAGGGTAAGTGATCTTCCCAGCTACCTTTGAGATCTAGGACACATGCCCGTAGCATGTCCTCTAATGTCTGAATAGTTCTCTCAGACTGACCATCCGCCTAGGGATGAAAAGCAGTGCTCATCACCAATTGTGTCCCCATAGCTTGCTGAAAACTCTCCCAAAAATGAGCTATAAACCTGGGATCCCAATCCGATACTATAGATACGGGCACCCCTTGTAACCGGACAATCTGCCATATATACAACCTACAGAATTCGTCTAGTGTGAAGGTCATCCGCACAGCTAAAAAGTATGTCGACTTCGTAAGCCGGTCCACTATCACCCACACCGCATTATGACTCCGCGATGTTCGTGGCAAGTGAGTCACAAAATC
>CAUOFW020005924.1:5433-57464 GCA_963454935.2 Ilex paraguariensis
GCATGCGGTCTTTCTGTCTCTGATGTGACACAATTTGCCACGCGTCCATCCCTCATTGGCTGTGGACTCTGCCTTCATGTGCCTCCTGACACCAATTATGTAAGACGAGACCATGATAGCTAACCTAGACTAGCCTAGGCTAATGACCTGTACATCAATAGCTTATACTGGAGCAGAGAAAAGGCATCCTAGACGGGGGTACATCTCGGTACCGAGGATAGGTACATCTCGAGCCGAGGGAAGCTGTACATGACGACCGAGGTACCATATCAGACCGAGGGATACGTGTCGGTTCGTAAAACGTACTTGACCACGTGTCAATTACCTCGGGGGAGAGGGAGTTGTAAGCCGATGGTACGTGATCTCAATAACAGGATTTTTAATGACGCCGAGGACACGTGTCTTCATATTGGAGTATTTCAGAAAAGTCCCATCACCAATCATGGTAAAGCAAGGGTAAGTGGTTTCTTCAACCCATTTCCTTTTGTATAGATGCACCACCTGCTTCAGAGAGAGTAACAGTGCTTCTTGAGGCTCCACTCTCCCCCCTGAATAAGGAAGGCCCCCTCAGCTCTGCCAGGCACTGGACAGGGGTTAGCTTAAAACTAAAAGCAGGTAGTAACAAGAAGCCCCGACACCAGGAACTGAATTATAAACTTCGTTTTGGTATAGCATATCAGGGTATGTTTCACTCAATGTACTTGCAAAATCAAAAACAGCTGGAGGAATTGTTTCAAGTACGAGTTCTACAAAATGCTTATCCTTGGGAAAGAATCAGATTGATTCAATTATGATCAGATCAGCAATATCCTACATGGCCCAAGAATTGAAAAAAATACTTCTCTCATTCGTAGCATGTATGAATTTCCTATTTGTAATCATTTTCCCTTTTTCTCAAGAAAATATTTAGAATATTTAGTACCCAAATCCCAAATAGGACATATAATTCACACAAACCCCCAACTCTGCCACCTTTTTTATAATGTGAAGAATGCCGGAACACATATTTTCTTTCTTGCTTATAGGAAAGCATGGAAATGGGGAAAACAAATAAATTTCTTATCCTTCAGCTTTCCCAACATTTGGTACACAAGAAACAAAAAGCTCCCACCGTACTACCCTAACACATTTAGGCCCTTTAGGGTACTTAGTGGAAATTGAGTTCTGGACTGGGTTGAACTTTGTTGCGTGGTAGTCAGGCCCCAGAATTCCTGTCACCTACTAAATCTGAACTACAACCTGCCAATTCCAACTCGAAGAGAAAGGGTTTCAACCCAGGAGAAAAACTGCTTTCAAATACCAACACGAGGACATCGTTGTACTTTTCGCTCTCTAAATAAATCTATATATTCTCTGTTGAAGAAATTCACTAGGGTGCAATTTGGATTGAACAACCCGATTTCAACGCAAAAAAATTAAGGTTTGAATAAGGATTTTTAATACTTGAATTGGGCTTAGGTCAAAAAACCCCAACCCAAATTCAATTTGAGTTGGTCTCGGGTTAAGGTCTCGATTTCAACCCGAACCCGACAAATTAAAAAAAAATTATATATATAAACATTAACACTGATTTTTCATTTTTAGTGTGAAAGCAGATGATCAATAATCGTGCACAAAATATATGGATTATGTTTTATGAATTTGTCATTATTCTCCCTTCTCTCTATCTCTCTCTTAGTGGACTGGTGGCAATGATTTTTATATTCTGATTATGATTTTTATGTTAAAAACTTGGTTGAAGTTATTGGTTGTTAATTTATGTGAATATTATGTAATATATGTATTAGATTTAGAACAATAAGCCTATTTTGGATTCTATCCAAACTCAATCCGAATTGAACCTGTAAAGTAACTCGAAATCATTAATCCGNTTGGGTTGGTCTCGGGTTAAGGCCTCAGTTTCAACCCGAACCCGACAAATTAAAAAAAATTATATATATAAACATTAACACTGATTTTTCATTTTTAGTGTGAAAACAGATGATCAATAATCGTGCACAAAATATATGGATTATGTTTTATGAATTTGTCATTATTCTCCCTTCTCTCTATCTCTCTCGTAGTGGACTGGTGGCAATGATTTTTATATTCTGATTATGATTTTTATGTTAAAAACTTAGTTGAAGTTATTGGTTGTTAATTTATGTGAATATTATATAATATATGTATTAGATTTAGAACAATAAGTCTATTTTGGATTCTATCCAAACTCAATCCGAATTGAATCTGTAAAGTAACCCGAAATCATTAATCCGAATTTAACCTGAACCTGTCCGAATTAAACTCGGACAGTGCTTGGGTTGAGTTCTTCAACTCGAGCTAAGGTTAGGTTTAGAGTTAGGGTTAAAGTTAAAGATTATATACCTAGAGTTGGGATAGGGTTGATTGTCCAAGCCGCCCAACTTGCACCATGCAATTTCACTGTCAAAAGAACAATTTGTGGCCCTTAATGCTGAGCTTTCTAGAGGGCGGAAAAAGCCGTCTTTCAACTTAAGGTAGCAGTGGGCTTTCGCATATCATCCCACTGGTGAAATGAGCAGCGTCTCCTAAAGCCCCAAATCTATTCTTCCAGACTCAGATTCCAGTTCATTTGATTTTTGGAAATTAAGAGAACACACACACATACACACACAACAACAACAAAACAGACTTTTTTTTTCTTCCATTCTCCACAGTTTCCTTAGCAACAAAACTGATGATGCACAAATTAGGTTTTTACACCACCTGTTAAGTATGAATAAATAAATGCAGTAATTAAAAATAAAGAGAGATGAAGAAGACAAGATTTATAGTGGTTCGGTCAATCGTGACCTACGTCCACTTTTGAATGACTTTAATCGTCTGGTATTTTATTAGTTCAAGGGTGTAGGGAGCAGAGAGTACAAGCTTTTGAGAGGGGGAAGAGGGTCGTGCTCAAATAAAAGTATCATACCCCTAAGTGTTGGTGGAGCTTACAATTTATAGGCGCCCCCTACCGGGTTGGGGCGACTTTACAGCAACTAAACAACTATTTTGGTGGAACTCACGTTTTTTTCTCAACGGACAAGGTGATTGAGGTGCTCTCCACAAGACTCGGCCTGAGGTGATGGATTGTTTCCTTGGGTAAGGCTCCCGTGCTCTCTTTTGATGACATAATTAGGCTGATGAGTTTGATTGAACTTGAACAGTATTGGGTCTGATGAATCTTTATAAGGTTGGACTTTTAAATTGAGACTGAATTTTCCACTTAAATTAAATTATTTGAGTTTGACCCATCAAAAACAGTTATTTTTTTTTTGGTTTCAACAATTAAGCAGTCACCATATTACTTTTATCTGATCAAAACCAAACCACACACACAAGCCTTGTACACAAACAATGCACATGTATACACACATCAATACCCACATATGAGCTTAAGTACGATATCTAAATCAATATATGCGTGCAAATTTCAGCTAGTTTAGCCGGTTACTCATTTGACGATAAATACTGCAATGTACGTTTTACACACACACACACAGTTACTCATTTGACGATAAATACCGAAATGTACATTAGAGAGAGAGTACCTTGGGGGATAAAGTAATTTGACTCCAAACCTATCGAGGGCTCGAGCCATTAGAGTATGGGAAAAAGCATCATGATCGCCGGTGTAGACGATACAGTCGAGATCGAGATTTAATTATTGGATCGCTTTGAGGGCACACCAGATGACTCTCCGCCACCTCCAACGTTGGTGTAGGGATGGAAGAACCCAACGGCCCTCTTTCTGTTCCTCCGACCACTGAAGACGACCGAAACGAATCTCCAGATTAAGAAGGCCAAAAGAGTGGTTGATATCAGACCCCATACAATAATAAAAACATTCGCCATTGAACACAAAACTCTCTCTACTGGAACAAGGTGCTGAAACTCTGAGCCCTTCCCTCCTTTGGGAGAGGACTCCAACCGTATCCCCAAATTCCATTGTAAGTTACAAAATAATATCTTTATTATAAAATATAATGCTCTATAATATAATTTTGTTTTGTTATAATGGTGTTTTCTTTTATCATGCACTATTACAGGGAAGGGCGGGGAGGAGGACGATCAGAATCAAATACATGATCTTAAGGATCAACAGTGGAAGCAGTTTCTATTTTTACATGCTGATTGTGCGTAACTTCGTGCATCTGATGTTTATAATGCAATCGTTGGTGCAATTGTTTTACACTAGTGGTTTGATAAATTCACAATCTATACTGTCTTATAAATTAATTTAACGTCGTTTCTCGTTTGTGTGAAAAAGAGTGTCATTCCAAAAAACAAGCCCTGTCCTAAGGCAAAGAGTTGTGCCCCTAATATTGGCAATGTACAATATCTTCATTGTCATTAGCTAGGGCGAAGGAAGTCGCTCCATCCGTTTCTAAACTTTCTTCCGCATGTCCAAACTCCACAGGAGATTTAGCCTTTAGGTTTGGTCTTGATCACCAGAACCAAAAACGTTAAGCTGCGTAACGTCATTCATCGTATGAACAAAAGATTATTAAAACATACTACAGCTTGTGAGATAAAATCAAGTAAACGAGAAAGAAAGTAACGCCCAACTTAAGGGTATTCAACTAGTGAAAGAAAAAGTGGCAATCCAATGACAAGAGAGTGAGCTAACGAGTACAAAACCTCGGACTAATGTCAACCCTTCAGAATAAGACTAAGGCGTAGCATATCGTATCGGCCATTTACTTTTAATACAACACAATATCCTTAGCTTCCCACCTACCAGCTGCAAAAAAATGACTTCTACCTAGAATATTACAAAGAAATTTATCAACACCTTATGACGTAAAATACAAAAATAACATTATTTCCTACCTAGACATTCGCATTATCCAATCAAACAACTTCCGACCCGAAGAATAGGATTTAACCCCAAAAAACACCAAATTGAAAACCCAAACTGTAAGTCTTCGTTCCCTCGTGTAGCAACAACTATCTGGTGTGAATTCAAATCAAAATCAAAACCAAAACCTCAACCTCATCTACAAATCAGTATGAGCCCATCGGTGGCATGCCAAAGGGTGGCATTGGGGGCATCCCCATTCCGCCCATTGGTGGTGGTGGAGCAAAACCTCCTCCCATCCCTGCTCCTCCCATACCCGGCATTGGCGGTGCAGGCAATGCAAGAGGCAGCAACTGAGCATACATGTTCTGCAACCAATCATGCACAATCGTCAGTTACTTACCAATTAAAGTGGATAAGAAATAAGAAAAAATTGAAAAATCGCATTGGGTAACTAGCAAGAAGAACAAGAAAACCCAATTCCCAGTAGCTCTTCAAAGAGCATAAAATGAAACATTTCAGCAAAAGCAGAACCACAACCAACAACAGCATGACACCGATATAGAGTGCTCAGAATAAAAACCTGCTGTTTCATAATGTCCTTCTCTTCATTCTCTTTAGCCTTCACTTCAATGATAGCCTCTAGTTTGTCCTTGATTAGTTCATCAACTTTGCCGGTGTACTCACGGATAAACTGCAAGAAAGCAAAAGGGAACAAAGTGAGACTGCAATCTTAAATACGGAACAAGATGTGAACGAGCAAACTCAGCTCTGCCAAGTCACAAGATGCAAGGAGTAAAGGTATCAAGTATTGGCCTAGAAACCCAAGTTACAAACTGGGGACCCAAGCCAAGCATGTTCCATTTATGGGAAGCATTATCCCATATGATCTGCCACAATCTGAGACAAGGAGATATTATCCAATACAATCACAACCATCAATCATACATCCAGTGAAGATTCCTGATTCCGCAAATGCCACAACAGCACAACGGCCATCATACGCGCATAGTGGTCTCTCAAAGCAAATAAAGCAAAATTAGTACAGCTTAATAGGATGTCACGTAGAAGGTAGCACAAGCGACACATGAGCCAGTAAATTCATCTATTTAACTGCTCTATCACTGGGAAAAAAAAAAACTTTCCATGTCCAAGAAAAACCATCTCAAGGCTCACAAATCTCAATCAAAATTTGAGCTTCACACTAGTAGGTATCTCAAAAGACCACTTGGCTCCAGGTAAAATTTGGTTGTTCGGACTTCAAATCAAAGTCCTTGACAAAGGTGGCCATAACACGTAACTCTGGCCTCATTTCTTATTTTTTACCCCCAGGTATGGGAAGGCAACAGGTATGAGAGAGAGAGAGAGAGAGAGAGAGAGAGAGAGAGAGAGAGAGATCTTGCCTGCAACAGGTATGGGAAGGCAAAGTCAATCATGTTGTTCATCCAGGCAAGTTCAAGAGCAACATCCGCGCGAATCAAATCATAACATACGAAGAGGCAAGATGCAAAACATTCCTTCTTCCCCTGCATAAGAACATAAACAAATGCTTTACACTTCTATACCACTCCACTCCAAAAAGTAAGTTGCATATGATGTTAATTTCATTTTATTTCCCAAATCCCATGTTGCTAGTCAAGGCGCATAGAAGGAAGATGGTTATGTAAAGAAAAAACAAAGAGGAGGACGTAGAAGGAAGTTTCAAAAGGTATACTAACTTCCGCCATGGAAAATTATATTTGTACACTCCTCCAGGAAAAAACAATTGTACTAGAAAAGACACATTGTGCAAAGCAATAGCAGAGGAAGAAGAACAAGGTATAACAACATGGCAATTGTAAAGCAATTAACCAAAGCAAATAGCAACACTCGCCTTAATATTCCTGAAAAGGTTTTCAAGATCAAGAGGGAATAAACAATTCTAACTATAGTATGACAGTCTCACTGGGATAAGAAGGCTAACTCCTAAGACACTGCATCTTACCATTTGCGTCTATATTAGGACACCCAAGACACTAACATAACACCAACACAACAGAAGTAAAAAGCTAGCATCAAGTTTGCTACCTCACTATCTGCACAAAGCATACTTCAAATAAACTTCCTCCTCTTACACTTCTTATTCTAAAATTCTTGAACTTCCAAAATAAGTAAACCCACTGGTGTTTGAATTCTTTATCTTACATTTCTTGATTTGTTATTTTCTTTTTCCGTTATCAACATCTTTAAACCCAAGCCTGTGTAGTAGATACTCAAACCTAATTTTTGAACACAACCGGGTTCCACCATGTAAATTCTTAGTTTACAAATCGAAGCTGAGTTCAAGCATGTTGCACCAAATCAGTAACAAATGCAGACGCATTGTATGCTTTGATATTTTCATGTACAACCTTGAGACTCCGGTTAAGGTTGATANAGAGAGAGAGAGAGAGAGAGAGAGATCTTGCCTGCAACAGGTATGGGAAGGCAAAGTCAATCATGTTGTTCATCCAGGCAAGTTCAAGAGCAACATCCACACGAATCAAATCATAACATACGAAGAGGCAAGATGCAAAACATTCCTTCTTCCCCTGCATAAGAACATAAACAAATGCTTTACACTTCTATACCACTCCACTCCAAAAAGTAAGTTGCATATGATGTTAATTTCATTTTATTTCCCAAATCCCATGTTGCTAGTCAAGGCGCATAGAAGGAAGATGGTTATGTAAAGAAAAAACAAAGAGGAGGACGTAGAAGGAAGTTTCAAAAGGTATACTAACTTCCGCCATGGAAAATTATATTTGTACACTCCTCCAGGAAAAAACAATTGTACTAGAAAAGACACATTGTGCAAAGCAATAGCAGAGGAAGAAGAACAAGGTATAACAACATGGCAATTGTAAAGCAATTAATCAAAGCAAATAGCAACACTCGCCTTAATATTCTTGAAAAGGTTTTCAAGATCAAGAGGGAATAAACAATTCTAACTATAGTATGACAGTCTCACTGGGATAAGAAGGCTAACTCCTAAGACACTGCATCTTACCATTTGCGTCTATATTAGGACACCCAAGACACTAACATAACACCAACACAACAGAAGTAAAAAGCTAGCATCAAGTTTGCTACCTCACTATCTGCACAAAGCATACTTCAAATAAACTTCCTCCTCTTACACTTCTTATTCTAAAATTCTTGAACTTCCAAAATAAGTAAACCCACTGGTGTTTGAATTCTTTATCTTACATTTCTTGATTNAAAGCATACTTCAAATAAACTTCCTCCTCTTACACTTCTTATTCTAAAATTCTTGAGCTTCCAAAATAAGTAAACCCACTGGTGTTTGAATTCTTTATCTTACATTTCTTGATTTGTTATTTTCTTTTTCCGTTATCAACATCTTTAAACCCAAGCCTGTGTAGTAGATACTCAAACCTAATTTTTGAACACAACCGGGTTCCACCATGTAAATTCTTAGTTTACAAATCGAAGCTGAGTTCAAGCATGTTGCACCAAATCAGTAACAAATGCAGACGCATTGTATGCTTTGATATTTTCATGTACAACCTTGAGACTCCGGTTAAGGTTGATACCTGTTCAATGAAATACACAAGTAACTCCTCGGCAAGTTCACGATCTCCAGATTGTGAGGCTGTCTCCATGGCATCTTTGTATAGGTTGTCTTTCTTCGACAATGCGATGGACTGCTTCCACCTACCAGCTTTCTTGTAAATATAAGCAGCAACACGTCTCATCTCAAGAAGCTCATGTTTCTCAATCTGCTCAAACACATAAACATAAAGCTAGTGAAATTTCGCCACCAATAAGAAAACTCGCAATGTAAAGCTACAACAAATCACCTTTTGTGCCAGGCCAATCTGATCAAAGTTATCATGCAAATCAATTGATTCATGCAGTCTGTCATAGTCCTCCTCCTCAACATAGATCTCATTCAGAGCCTCATTCACAGCGGCCACATTGTTGCTCTGAACTGCAACCATGTATGGCTTCACCAGCCGCAAGTGACCCGCCTAAAACAAAGGTAAAAATGCATTACGAAAAGGATTCATAACGTTCAAAAGTTCAGACCATGATTATAATGGTTAAAAAAAAAAAAGAATAGCATTCAAGCAGAAGTACAAACCTTCCTCATTATGTCCACCACACGTGTATGATCCACACGAAGCGCAAGGACATTAAGAAGATCGTTGATAAGATCAGGATGCTCTTGTAAGTAGAAATGCACGGCCTTGTAATATAACTCCACATTAGCAACTTTAACAACAATATCCTTGAACTGCATGTGATCCCATGCATCTGGGGAATGATTCATGACAGTTGTGGCAGCATTATCAAATTCATCATATTGAATATACAAATATGTGAGCTCCTTCCAGTGCTGTTGTTCATCACAAGCTCGGATAAGCTTTGGGATGTTGAGACGGGTTGAAAATAGTTTAATATGCTCCATAAGCTTCTCGTAACGGTATCTGGCATAAAGGACACCCAACTCGGTAAAGATGCCCATGTGCGCACGTTCCAATCCTAATCCACTCTCCATAAGAGAAATAAGTTCATTGAAGCATCCCCTGTTTTGGTAATATTCACTAACCTCTTCCAAGTCATCCACCTACATGATTTGCACAAGTATAACACCTTAGGAGAAAAAGAAGAGGTATGAAACATCTACACAATACAAATGAGGTCTACATGAAAATAACCAAGGGAAACTGACACAAGGTTTTATCTCTAAAACTAAGGGACCAAGTTTCAAAGTAAATAATCCACATGACTGCAGCTGGACCAAGTTTCAAAGCCGTAATGTAACTTTCACCTTCATAGACACGTCAAAAATGAAAATGAAATCAAAGAATGAAAATGTCACCTGTACAATAATGTTGAGCCCACATATCTGAGCCAAGCGGAACTCCTCAGCATCAACACAAGCAAAGCATACTTCTTTCCATGTCTTTGAGCTATTTGCTTTTCTTGCTGCATCAACAGCACCTTGAAATTGTTTAAGCTTTACAAGTGTGCATGCCAACTTGGCCCAGTTAGAAATAAAAGCAAATATTATCTTTGCAGCTTCATATAGTGCTTCGTCATACAAGCGATCACCAACATTGGGGAGATTTGCAACATTTGGCATGAGAATAAATTCTTCAATGTCACCCAGCCTATCGATCTTTGCATATGCATAGATGAGCTCACTATCCACTTTAGGCTCCTTAGCCTTCTGTCTAACCATCAGTAAGTATCTCACCAAGTCATGGTAAACATCTGCATCCCCAGCAGCACGAATTACATCTAAGAATTGAGTAGCATCATCAGCACGAATAAATGACTCGATTGCGTCACTCACTAATCCCTCCCTGAGTTGAGCTTTAGCCACCTGACTCCAAACAGCATCTTCTTCAACACGGAATGCAAACTCCACAGCCCGGTTGATGTCTTGGATGCTATCCAATAAAACATTGACAGCCTGTACATTCAAGTTAAATTTCTTGAAAATTGCAAAAGCTTCCTCATACAATTGGGCTTCCACAGCCACTTCCCCAACAGCAGGTCCATCAAAGTTGTCTAGCCTATTAATGTAATCCATAACTCTGGATGGATCTGCCTTGATGGCTGTCAAGATAAGCAAGTTTTGCAGATTGAAGTTCCCACTGAATGCAGAGTTTTGGAGCACAATCTTTTCAAGAAGCTCAATTAGCTCATGCGGAAGATCAGCTGTCATGAAAGCTTTAACAGCCGCAGAAACTTGTTCTGGGCTCTTGCTTTCAGGCAAAGCAGTAGAAACAACTTGATCAATGAGCTGCCTTCTGTATTCATTTTCAGGGTTAAGAACTTTTTCCCAGAGATCAGCATCCATCCTTTCAACTACATACCTGAAATGAAAACGAGAATGTCAACCTCTAAACCTTAATCGAATGCATGCCAGCATGAAACTAAGCAAATCACGAACCTGGCTTGTAGTTTGAATAAAGAGTTCTTATTTGTTACATTTATAAGTTCATCATCGCACTGCCCTCTGCGATATGCAACAACAGCAAGGGTCGGATCACGCTTCTCACAATATTTACCAACAACACGTGAATCATAATATGGGTTGGTGGTGAGGAAGTGCTCAGGATTGTTGTTACTATCTATTATGATTTTTCCAAGAGCATTGTGAACATGTACATCTTGGCTTCCCTCACTCACAAGATGCTCCAAAAACTGAGTAAGTAATCGGAGACGATTCCTGAAAACCACAAGTAAAGAATAAGGCCATGAAGGAATAATGGCACAATAAAGTAGGAGATAGGAGAAGAGTCGCAGCACCGTTTCTCACACTCCTCCACAAGGGGCTCAACAGGAAGCAGAGAACGGACAGATAGAATCAGGCCTTTAATGAAATCTTCAGGACATTCATCATCCAGCAGCTGCCCCACAACTAGGGGAGCATTTCCTGGGTTAACCTATCCAAAGAAGACTTCAGTGGTACAATTCTCAAGGGGTTTGCAAAGACAATATACAATCTAAGATCCTTGAAGGAGATCATACCTTTTGAACATAACCTTCAATGTATCGGAGCATGTTGCTTGAATATAGATAGTGAGTGAGGTCTGGAACGAATCCAAATCGATCACATACATTAATTAGAGGCCTAGCGTCCGGAAGCTTGGCTTCCATTAAGAAGTTCTTTGTCTTTTCAGGGTCATAAAAATTTGATTCTCTTGTCACCCGCTCAACCTCCTTTATCTGTCCAGTCTTGGCAGCTGCCTCAATGTACTTAAAGTGGATGTCAGGATCCTCACTGCAACAGAAACCAGAATTTAGTAAATAATCGACAGGAAAACAGATATGAAATTGGTAGCTTCCTACCAAGTTACCTCGAGCTCAAATATGACCCCAAAAAGAAGTATAATCCTTCGTATGACTTAAATTGCTCAAAGAGCTTTATACAGGCATCAACACCCAACTGCTCACAGTATTCTTTGGCAACCTGCACGCACACACACATTTTGATTTTTGCTGTTAACGGGAGAGCACAAATCAATCCCAAAGAATCTACTTCGTGCGAGAGGGCCCACAGGGAGAAGGAATGGATACCTGCACAATTATCTGAAGGTTGCCTCTTAGATTGACCAGTAAGAGGTCCTTCATGCACTCCAGAGCCCACTCCCGTGAAAGAGTCCCAAAGAATTCCACAAGAGACTGAAATGAAGAACATATTCAGTACTACTACTGAAACTTATATGATGCAGACAAACAGGAGTGTAGTATGCCAACCTGTGGCTCAATTGCATGAGTATTCACAATGACACGTTTGAGATCTGGCAGTTCAGAGTAGTGCTGCAAAGAAGTGACCACGTTTATTCAAGTATATAGATAATTTAGCTCCATCATTAACAAGACATATTGCTGGGGAAAAAAACAACCTGAAGAGCTCGCACATAGAGACCAGCTTTTTCACAAAGTTGAGCAATTCGAGGACGATCATAATGACTGAACATTCCATTTGCTAATATAGCATCGGCAACGTTAGGAAAAGTTACAAGATTGATTTCCAGGACCTATATTGATGGGAAATATTATTATGCTGTGAGTAGGCTAAGATAAATAAATAGTAAGTACCATGGAACTAGTCAACAGTAACCTTAGTCTGCAGGAATGCGTGTTCTGACAGATTAGGCTTCAAAACATCCAACAAAAATGCTGTTGCTTCGCGGATCAAGTTCCTCTGGTGATAATGAACAATAGCAAAAACAATTAACTTCTAGATGGCTGTGTTTGAAAAACATTTGATATGTAATTATTATTGTAAGCAAGTAAAAATGTCAAATGTCAAATCAACAACGAACACTACCAGCCCATGTTTTAGCTTTGAAAAGTTCAAATTAATGAGCAGAGATGCCAGTAAACCTCACATTATATATATAACACAATAAGAACATGGGGACAGTAAAAAGACCTGAAGAAATAGATCTGTTATTGTGTTGTAATCAACTGGACAACCTCCCTCCATTTGGGACATCATGAGGGCAAAATTAACCGCTCCCTGCAACCACAGACAACAGTTACTTATCTTCCTCCAGTAATAAATTCCATTTACATTTATGCAAAAAGAAAGGCTAATTTTCCAAACATGAGAACATAATGGTGCCGGTTAAGTAAAAAAAAATATCACCACATCACAGGGATTTGACACTTACTGCAAAAAATAAGAGCATTGAAATTCTGGACAAATTGGAAGGTTAAGTTGCCAGAAAATTCTTTGCATACCTGAGGATCTGATCGAAGAATCGTTTGCAGAAGGAATAAATAATCAGGTGAATATCCAACCTGTATCAACAAAGAATCAATCGTATGCTGAGGACACATAACAGAACTATATTCTCATAAGAAAATTTTCTTTTAAAGATAACAAGAAAGGTCCATTCTCCTTATGCATCGAATAATCAGCATCTGTACAATGATATGATGGGCAGAAACTAAAAATTAATGCATTAAACATTCACTCACCTGCTTGGAGTATATCAAAATTTTATCAAACTCCCTTCGCTCAGCAAAAGCAGCAACCACTTTTGGAGTTGCTCTGGCTTTAATATATATTTTCAAGGCAAGGTCATTGTCCACAGTCTACAAGGAGAAACAGTGCCTCTATCAGAAAGATGTCAAAGAAATAGAGTATCTGGCAGCATGAAAAAAAACAGTATACTGATACAAATTTGCAAATCTAACCTTCACAAGGTCTCCAAGCTCCTCGCTACATTCCAACTTGTCCTCAGCCAACCAGTTTTCCAGAAGATTTTTCTTGTTCTGATTCACAACAAGACGAGATAGTTCCAATGACTCAAATGCATTAAGCTTTCCTCTGGTCAGAAGAGTTCCAAAGTACTGCAACAAAGGTGGCGTTTGCCCAGCTTGAACAGGGACACTCTGTAAATAAGACAACAATCAATTTGAGATGATTTCTATTTTCCCCAATCAGAAATATTGGCAGCAGAGAAGAATAAAAAACACAAATAATCTTCAGCCAGCTCTAACTGATGTTCCATTTTAGCAGGTAACTGAAACAGAAGGACCACATGACGTGCTTGACAAATTTCACCTGTCTGTCTCTATGTTTTTCCCCTATTTATTGGGTGCACTTGAGTCCACTTCAGCCACTTCCAACCAGGTGAATTCCTCAATTCGTGACCTCTTTTATCCCATTTTATGCTTCNGTATGTTTTTCCCCTATTTATTGGGTGCACTTGAGTCCACTTCAGCAACTTCCAACCAGGTGAATTCCTCAATTCGTGACCTCTTTTATCCCATTTTATGCTTCTGACAATGCAATTTTCATCCATGTTTCTTCCACTCCACAACAAAATATTAATTGAAAGATTCTTTACTTCAAAAAAAATGTCTAAACTGACTCCCAATGAACATTTCCTAATGAAATGGTTTACCAATTTTATCTTCATAATACGTAGACATGAGGAAACAAATAAGTAACAGGGCCCAATGTTCAGAATGTAATGTGTTCATTGATTTACATAACAATTGGCAATGTTCATGGCTTACAACCTCGCACAGGAAGGGTTCAAAGTCTGATCTGCTAACAATGTAGGAATGAGAATATATATGTGTGCGTGTATAACACTTCTCTTGTGAGGCTTGCCTTCAGAAAACTATCTCAATTTCCACATTTCCTGACATTCAAAGCCCATGATTTTAATTCTTACTGTTTATAACATAAATGCGGTACACATTATAGATGACATATACAAACATGTAACTAATTGCTTCTCCACTGGAAAAAAGAAGGGAAAAAAGCAATTCTCAGCCCAATGCCACACCTCCATTCCATTATNTTTCCTGACATTCAAAGCCCATGATTTTAATTCTTACTGTTTATAACATAAATGCGGTACACATTATAGATGGCATATACAAACATGTAACTAATTGCTTCTCCACTTGAAAAAAGAAGGGAAAAAAGCAATTCTCAGCCCAATGCCACACCTCCATTCCATTATGAACCCGTCAATACAAAAAACAGAACTACAAAATTCCAACAGGATCAACTCCTCCCCAACCAAAAAAGAGATCAAATAGCTTTATCTGACAGTTCTACCTAAGAAACAAAACCGGAAACTTCATAGCTATTCCTTCAAAATTATTTGGTGAAGCCCCATCCGAAACAAACCTAACACAACAGCATACCTACTGAATCAGATATGACGTGTTCAATTGCAACCAATATCAATTCCCTCCCTCCTCATGACATCACTTAGATATCAAGAAACCAAACGCTAAAAGATATCTTAACTAAACATTCTTCTAAATGAACCAGACAGATGCAGGAATGTTATCAGCAACAAGGAAAAGGGAACGCAACTTTCAAAACAAAATAGACACCTGAAATTTGGCGACGGTATCAGGTGTACGGAGGATGCCTTGTGGGGACTCTGCAGCAAGCTCAGCAGCCTCCTTATACTTGGTTTGAGCAAACAACTCCTGGAAACGCTGGACAACCTAAGACATACAAAATGGCATGAAAGCACGTTCTTAGTTAAACAACAAACTCTTAAACTTTAAAAATTAGAAAACAATGGCACTCAAACGGTGACCATAAGTTATGAACAGAGACACTACTAGTGTAACTATGCTGTGCATCTTAAAAGGGAGGGAGGGAGAAAAGGAAAAGGAGGGGCGCAGTGGTATCTCCTTTGTGGGGGTTGAGAAGCAACTTGCAGCTGATGATCTTAGAAGGAAACAATCAAGTCATTGATTTCCAAATGATCTTTAAGCGTGTCAGAACCAAAACAAACTGAACATTTATTCATGGTCATTCCAGCTAATCAAGTGTTAAGTCACACCATCTAGCAAAAGACAAGGAGACTCAAAAACTGGAAAAGTCAACCAAATTGCACATACATAAGATTAACATACTTATAAACCACTTTGATGAACTAAATTCAAAAGGCCATAAGGTAGATGAGCTTGTGCCGATGAATGTAAACAATTCCTACACCTTCATTCATAATGCAACAAAAAAGAAAGATTGTCCAGGGCCAAAGAAAGAGGAACAATTTACCAAATTCTCTGCACCCGGTAGGTTTCCTCTTTTCGCGAGATTGACAGCAAGCTCAAGATTATTCAACTGAAAATAACCAGATAGCATTAATATTTGTCCACGCGTCTTATGGGTTGGGGATGACCTGTTATAACAAATTACAAAGAATGCTAGCAAACATACTTGGCCGCTGACAAAAGGCACAATTGTAGCTTCATTCACAGTGGCAAGTAACACCTGACCTCGCCTATTGATAGCATAGAAGCCCCCCACTGATGAAGCTTCCGCCGTTAAGAAAATGGGATCTGGACTAATCCTATTTCTATATACCGCAGTAGCTGTTTCCAGATCATACACAAACAGCAGTCCAAGCTTCGTGATCACATAAATCAAACTATATTGATGGGATATCTGCCAGATAACAAAACAGCATGTTATGTCAATCTGCAGCTCACCATAGCAAGAACAACCACTAACCTTACCCAAACAAACGAAAGAACAGATATTGGTGCATGTGTTACCTGCATGGCTACCGGGAAATCGTCAGCAAAATCCGGAGGGAAGAAAAGATCTGCCTGTTTCTTTGTAAAAGAAGGTTTTCCTGCAAACATACGCACAGTCCCAACATAACAAGCTTTAGTTCATAACTCTTACACAAATAAGAATGCTACTTATTTAAATATTTCAAAAAAAATTAAACCCCTCCAAATCCAGCCCCACACTAACACTAGCTGAACACTAGAACAGTGCTATATAGGAAGGAAGCAAACATTAAACATCAATCAAGCATCTGATCTTAGATAATAGCATAATAAAGGTTTTGCCGAGAAAACTGTATATCACTGATAGCAAACCACTAGCGTCATTACTGAAAATATTAACATTCAAAATACTACATGAGAGAAAAACGCACCTGGCTGGGCACCAAGCTCAATAACATGCAATTTAGATGTGATTTGTCCAGAGTTAGAGGTTTTTGTTGCAAAAGAAATAAGAATAGAATCTCTATCATTCCCTGGAACCTGCTTAGCAAAAACCAGTTATATAATATAAGAAATTCATGTAATAGAAAGACAACAAACAAAATCATGCAAAACCAGATAAAGGTAGCATACGCACTTTGAAAGTGGCAAATGCTGCAGCATGTGCTTCAAGAGCTTGACTGCGCTGCTGATCCACAGAAAACAGTTGCATACTTCCTTTGACTAGCTGGGGTCTCTATTGGCACAAACAGAAAAATGTAAAAGGACAATAAATTGTGATAATCTATCAAACAAATCAATGATTAAATAATATCATCATCTGTACATTTCCAAAATCCTTCACATGCGGAAACTGAGCAAGATGAGGTCTCAAATGAACTAAGAAAGTAACAGTGCAGACACACACACAGAGACAGAAATTGCAAAGGCCGTAGTTAATAAAGTACACTACATTATAATATAATACTCCTCAGATTTGCTAAAATCAACCTAAAATGAACCATTCAATGGTTATGAATAGAGTATTTAAAAATTCAGTGGCACATGCAGATCTTTAGGATCTGACACAACATAATAAGGTCTCAGACTCTACAACCCCAGAGCATAATCTTGGACAACGCAGATGTCATGTTTCATATGATCATTTATTACTAATACCTCTAATTACCAATAGAAGATCCGGGTAATTTAAATTCAAGGAGCTATTTGAAATTTGAATCACTAAAAGTAGTATCCGAGTTAATATTTAACTAGTGTCCTCTTGCGGACGTCTTTTGGGGCGTATGGTCCCTTCATGGTAAAACACTTGCTTGCAAACAGAAAAATAACATGTGAACACAAGATAATGGATTCAGTAACATCCTGACATTAAAACAGATACAGTACCATGAGATATCTGAATGACATTTCGGGTTTGTACCCATGTAATAAGCATGAACAAAATGCCAAAACACATTTACACAAATGCCCAAACCGTTCTATATAGGACGGGCAGAATGCACCTATGAAAGGTACTAGGGGATGCTTATAATGCAAAAAAAAAAAGGTTTAGTATTAAAAAATGAAAACTACTTCATCGTATAACTGAGGAGAGCATCAAATGAAGAACTTTTAAATTAACATTATGAATGGGAAAGGGTAATTAGATACCTCTGGTGAACCAGGTGCAATTCCAACCAAAACCAACCATTTTTCTGTGGGATCGCATCGATAATTAATGATCTGATTATTTCCTAGATTAGCCGCTCTATCAAACATCTTCACAGGTTCAGAATCACCTGCATGGAATTATATGGATAACCATTTAAAAAAAACGTAATTAGCTAGCTAAAAATATCAATGAAATAGAGAAAATCATAAATCGCCCTATATAGCTAATGTAAACCAAAGGCATCTATCTACCTTCGATTGACCAATGATATACTGAGGCTTGCGTGACCAAGCCCAACATTTTTGGGGTAATCCACTTCCAAAAGACAACCTATCAAAAAATAGTAAGTAACCACAAATATGCAATCAAAATGGGGGGGGGGGGACAAGTAGCATCATTTAGCTTCCTGAATGCAGCAATAAGAAAATTTTAAATTTATTAATAAAAAAAAAGATGAGTTGTCACCTGCTCAGGCATCTGATGCGATTTCAACTTTGCTTTCATCTCAATATTAAATATTTGCAAATGATCCTGCGTGGTCCCCGGAAGTTGAGCTTCAAAAAGATGACAAATTTATCAGGTCAAATACTAAAATAAAATTTTAGTGTCTTATCAAAAAAAAAAAAATAGTGGGAAAAAAATAAAGCAAGTGTACATGATTGTAAAAAGCCTCAATTTTTTTCTATGACAACTGCTTTTGCATTAGGAAAATGTATAAAAAAACATCACACCTCATAATATAAAAACAAGTTCTAGCCTCGTAATTAGATAATGAAACAGAGAAAAAACTAGTATCTTCATGCTGGCAAAGTTACAAAGTTACACAAGAAGAAAAATCTTGGATTCTATGACTTGTCGATATTCTGTTCATTTTCTCCAAGTAGAATACATGCACTAAAATTTACAGTGCCCAATTAACTACAGTACTAGTTTAGGTGATTGGCATAACCAGCGGAAAATAAGTTATGATTCTTTCTTACCAGTCTGTATAATAAACCAAAAAATGGGACCAGTGCATTAATGATAATACTTGTCTCACTATCTCTGTATCAAATAATACCTTTCTAGATGCAGGATATTTAAGAGGTGGGTTGGTAAATCCATTTTTGCCATTGGAGAGGCACTTAGCAGCCAAATATGAGCACCATGGCTTTTTCTTTTCCTTTGGAAATCTCCATAGCCACTTCATAAGAAGAGCTGAGTTGGTTGAAGTCCACCTCCTTCGTTAAGGTGTTTGAAAAATTCAGACCATAAAAAGATTTTCTTTTTTGTATGGAATGTTAGTAAGGAATAAGGATGAACATGACGAGGTCTTATTGCATTACTTTTTTGAATTTCAATTCAAACTTATCTATCTCAATCCTATGGCAATTTTGTCTTCAAATCACATCAAGATGAACTTTGAAGAAGTAGGGAAGGATCTTCAATTCAAATTTGAGAATAGAACTCTCTTGACCACCGAAGTCTATTACATCCGTAGGTTGTGTGTCTACCCAAACATTGTTATTATCATAGATTGGATACCAAATGTGCATATGCAAAAAATGAATGACATAGAGTAATTAGGTAAAATTTTGATTTGTAGAATCCTCGGATATCAACAAAGTAGAGAAAAATATGACACTTGAATCAAAAGATCAATTTTAAGGACAAGCATTTCCAACCATAATTAGAGTATTATACATGGACACTTTGACATAGAGATGGGGACAAATATTTAGAATCATTAATTGGTTTTTTCAAAAAATAACAATACATATAGCGTACCTTTGAGAGCCAATATTCGAGAATTGGGATTCATTAGTGCCGAGTCTGCAGTAATTGGCCTCCTCAAAGGCTGCATTGGCATGCTCATATCAACAATCACCACACTGTTTTGCGGTGCAGTCTCCCGAACACATATATATTTATCGGATTCCATTGTGACATTAGTAAACGTAATGAATTGTGAATTGATCCCTATGCTCGGCAACTGCAATACCATCACATCAAATGAAACCACCATTCAATACTTCATCCCCTCAAGATACTAACACATCTCTAATCCACCACACCAAGACACTAAAATTCAATATATACAACTGTGACTTAACAGCGCCACTCAACATCCCCAAATTGTATAATACACGATACAGATCTGTAAATCAATTATGCATCACATAGCTGTATAAAGTCCTTACACATATTAAGTAAGATAACACTGATAATGCAACAAATCAAGTAAAATTCACATAAAATATGCTACAAAACAATTGGAAATTAACAACACGGCAAATATTTGGCCGTTGTAGTGATTCAAACAGGGTTAAATTAGTTAAAGACGGAACTAGTCATTTATAATCAGCTAGAATTCGCCGAAAACGTTGTGAACCGGATAATTTTGAGAAAATCTTACCGTTAGAGCCTCTTTCATTGTGATCGGAGCATTAGCGGCCGCCATAGTGGCGACGTCAAGAGTGCGATATCGGAACTCCGGATCTAAGAGAGATGAAAAGATTCGTCGATTGAGATTTAAACCGCTTAACAAGACTCAAAATGGCCGATTTTGGGGATTCCAAGCACTGCGAGATCTAAGGCAGGGAAGAAACCCACTAACCTCCAAAAATATTATAGACAGAGAGTGACCGAGATCTAGAGAGAGAAATAGAGGGTTCGTACGGGAGAGAGATGACTGACGAGTATTGTATTTCTAAGGTGAAGCACTAAAATTGGAATTTTCTTAAAGCATAAGAAAGCGAAAATGGAGAGAGAGAGGGGCAATCAACGCATAAAAAATTCGAGGAAAGGCAAGGACGTGTTAAAATGTGCCTTGGTGCGATAATGCGCACCCACTGGTTTGGACCGCTCGCTCCGATCTGGAGGGTGCTTCGGGTGTGAGGACCTCCTCTCTTCTTTTTTTTTTTTTTTTTTGTTAATTTGTAGGGTTAGCTCAATCGGGTATGCTTAAACTATACTCTTCTAATTTTTTAAGCTTTTGATTCGAAAATCTACCAATAAAAACTTATGATCCAAAAGAACCTTTAATATATCTGATATATGCAACGACAAAGCCAAAATTTTTATGTTATAGGGTTCGAATGGTGCCGTAGACAATTGAGTCATTTGATGAACAATTGTTATTTATAAAAATGTTATTATATAAAACTTACGAAAATAACTTTTTTGAATTATAGTATCAGTTAATTTTCATAAAATCAAATAAAATTAATTAAATTTTTTCAAATTAATTACATACAAGATGATTTTTCATATAGTTTTTAGGTAAAAGAATAAGTTTTAAATTAAGAGAGCTAATTTGAGAGGTATAAAGTGCAATTCTATAAAGTGAGGGTGACCATGACCCCCTAGGCCAAAGCTTGGCTTCGTAACTGGATATATGTACATTTATAAATTTAAATATACTCTTAGTATATCACTGGATATATACATACTCTAACAGTGATGATTACCAGCCAGTTGACCACATGCAATGTGATGATGGATTTATTTACCAATAACAGTTGTCACCTTTTTTTTAAATCAAAAAAATATGTTATAATCCTCATCGCCAAAAGTGAAAAGTAATAAAAAAAAATGGTAAAATTTATGAGAGAATGATTATTTACTAAGGCAAAAAAAAAAAAAAAAAAAGTCCACCCATCATAAATAGGCAAAATTGTCATTTGAAAGGTATATGTTTCCAAACTTGGGACTCTCCTGAAATAGTCATCTTTCTCTTATTAGTAAAACTTAAACAGTAAGAGTTGTTCAATGGTCAAACGTGTTCCCTTACAAATAAGAAGTTTTGAGTATCATATTTTTCATATTTTTTAANAAAAATTCAATATATACAACTGTGACTTAACAGCGCCACTCAACATCCCCAAATTGTATAATACACGATACAGATCTGTAAATCAATTATGCATCACATAGCTGTATAAAGTCCTTACACATATTAAGTAAGATAACACTGATAATGCAACAAATCAAGTAAAATTCACATAAATATGCTACAAAACAATTGGAAATTAACAACACGGCAAATATTTGGCCGTTGTAGNTAAGAGGATGAAAAGTTAGAAGGATAGAAAGTTAGAGGGATAAATAAAATATCATATTTGGTGAGAAAGAAAAATAGGAAGGATGAAAAAGTGGATGGATTAATTTTTCTTCCAACTCACCAAAATTAACCCCTTCAAAATCAGAAGGAAAGTTAATTAGTTGTGTTGAAATATATCTAATTTGTCTATATATCTTATATATACATTAATTTCATATAAAAATATAATGGTAAAATATGTATATATATTTTGAAAAAATTTAAAAAAAAATTAAAAAAAAATAAAAAATATATATTTTTTACATCTTAACTAAGGGTAAAAATTTTCGACTCAATACGATGACACGACTCGAACTCGATACGAAAATAAACAGGTCAACTCGCAACTCGACACGACTCAATTAGTTAAATAAGTTAAGTTAGGTTTGACTAATATTCGACACAAACCCGTAATGATTCAACACGAATCTGACACGACACGACTTGACTCGATTGTCACTCCTAATNTAACGACAAAGTCAAAATTTTTATGTTATAGGGTTCGAATGGTGCCGTAAACAATTGAGTCATTTGATGAACAATTGTTATTTATAAAAATGTTATTATATGAAACTTACGAAAATAACTTTTTTGAATTATAGTATCAGTTAATTTTCATAAAATCAATTAAAATTTTTCAAATTAATTACATACAAGATGATTTTTCATATAGTTTTTAGGTAAAAGAATAAGTTTTAAATTAAGAGGGCTAATTTGAGAGGTATAAAGTGCAATTCTATAAAGTCGAGGGTGACCATGACCCCCTAGGCCAAAGCTTGGCTTCGTAACTGGATATATGTACATTTATAAATTTAAATATACTCTTAGTATATCACTGGATATATACATACTCTAACAGTGATGATTACCAGCCAGTTGACCACATGCAATGTGATGATGGATTTATTTACCAATAACAGTTGTCACCTTTTTTTTAAATCAAAAAAATATGTTATAATCCTAATCGCCAAAAGTGAAAAGTAATAAAAAAAAATGGTAAAATTTATGAGAGAATGATTATTTACTAAGGCAAAAAAAAAAAAAAAAGTCCACCCATCATAAATAGGCAAAATTGTCATTTGAAAGGTATATGTTTCCAAACTTGAGACTCTCCTGAAATAGTCATCTTTCTCTTATTAGTAAAACTTAAACAGTAAGAGTTGTTCAATGGTGAAACGTGTTCCCTTACAAATAAGAAGTTTTGAGTATCATATTTTTCATATTTTTTAATGTTCTGTTTGGTACGATAAAAAAAATAAGAGGATGAAAAGTTAGAAGGATAGAAAGTTAGAGGGATAAATAAAATATCATATTTGGTAAAAAAGAAAAATAGGAAGGATGAAAAAGTGGATGGATTAATTTTTCTTCCAACTCACCAAAATTAACTCCTTCAAAATCAAAAGGAAAGTTAATTAGTTGTGTTGAAATATATCTTATTTGTCTATATATCTTATATATACATTAATTTCATATAAAAATATAATGGTAAAATATGTATATATATTTTGAAAAAATTAAAAAATAATTTAAAATTTTTAAAAAAATTAAAAATATATATTTTTTACATCTTAACTAAGGGTAAAAATTTTCGACTCAATACGATGACACGACTCGAACTCGATACGAAAATAAACAGGTCGACTCGCAACTCGACACGACCCAATTAGTTAAATAAGTTAAGTTAGGTTTGACTAATATTCGACACAAACCCGTAATGATTCAACACGAATCTGACACGACACGACTTGCCTCGATTGTCACTCCTAATATTAGTCAATGCAAAAAAAAAAAAATTATTTTTATTTTCCATCCATCCAACCAAACACAAAGGAAGAAAAGTGTATCATTCCTACTTTCCATCCTTGAAGGATATAAAGTGTATCTCTCCTACATTTCATCCTTCATATTTTTCATCTTTTCTACCAAATAGAGCATAAGGATCAATCACCCTTGTTCATCAAAAAACATGTCCTTCAATTAACTGGAATTATAGTAACCAGTTTAGAACTCAAAAAAGTAATGGGTATAAATCTAAACACCATTCCATCTAAATAATGGAGAATATGAAATAAAACTGTANAAAGTGTATCCTTCCTATTTTCCATCCTTTAAGGATATAAAATGTATCCCTCCTACTTTTCATCCTTCATACTTTTCATCTTTTCTACCAAATAGAGCATAAGGATCAATCACCCTTGTTCATCAAAAAACATGTCCTTCAATTAACTCGAATTATAGTGATCAGTTTAGAACTCGAAAAAGTAATCGGTATAAATCTAAACACCATTCCATCTAAATAATGGAGAATATGAAATAAAACTGTAACAATGATTGATTCACGGCATAAAACATTCCCAAAAAAAAATGAATAAAGGGCAACTTTCCATCTGGTGAAGTTATGTTGGGCTTGGAAGCAGTGAAGCAATGTCATGTCATTGTTTAAAAAACCTCCAGAGAAACACTAATACGAGAAATTGACCTTATTTGGTTTGTATTTTAAAAATTATTTTTTATTTGTGAAATAATTTATAGGAGAAAAGTTGTTTGTCTAATTATTTTATTTTTATTTTTTTTTTGAAAAGTAAGAACAAAAATTAGATAGATTTAAAGAACAAGTTAAAGTTATTTTATGTATTTTTGAAAAAAATCTTTCTAAAATTTTAAAAACACCAACACACTTCCANAACCTTATTTGGTTTGTATTTTAAAAATTATTTTTTATTTGTGAAAATAATTTATAGGAGAAAAGTTGTTTGTCTAATTATTTTTTTTTTTGAAAAGTAAGAACAAAAATTAAATAGATTTAAAGAACAAGTTAAAGTTATTTTATGTATTTTTGAAAAAAATCTTTCTAAAATTTTAAAAACACCAACACACTTCCATCAGCACCACCACCTCCAACACTACCACACTCCCACCACCACCATCATGTCCACCACATCAGCACCACCATATTTCTACTACTACCATATTTCTGTTTTCGTTGTTTTATGAGTTATCTAAACAAATTTAATTTAGAGAGAGGAAGATCGACTAGACAACCAAAGTGGAGGACCTCATTCAGATGGTTTTACTATTTTTGAAATCATATAGTCAAACAAGTTATGCGACACAAAAAACACTAAAAACAGTTTTCAAATACTGTTTTTTGATACATAAACTAAACGNTAGAGAGAGGAAGATTGACTAGCCAACCAAAGTGGAGGACCTCATTGAGATGGTTTTACTATTTTTGAAATCATATAGTCAAACAAGTTATGCGACACAAAAAACACTAAAAACAGTTTTCAAATACTGTTTTTTGATACATAAACTAAACGGAGCCAGAATTTTGATATATCCGATCCAAAAAAGTTGGGACAAAACTTTGTCAATTGAGTCGTTCCAAACTTGACTTAAATTTTTATTTAAATTTGAGTCGACATTTAACCAAAAAGTTTAATTTGATATAAAAGACTTTAATGGACAAACTCAAATTTAGAGGAAAAAAAGAATCGAATTTAAAAATAGTGAAATATGACCATTAGATATTTAAAAAAAAATAAAATATGATCANAGAGCCAGAATTTTGATATATTCGATCCAAAAAAATTGGGACAAAACTTTGTCAATTGAGTCGTTCCAAACTTGACTTAAATTTTTACTTAAATTTGAGTCGACATTTAACCAAAAAGTTTAATTTGATATAAAAGGTTTTAATGGACAAACTCAAATTTAGAGGAAGAAAAGAATCGGATTTAAAAATAGTGAAATATGACCATTAGATATTTAAAAAAAAATAAAATATGATCACATTAGTAATTTGAATAAATATTTAAATCTTCCTGCACTTGATTTGAGTTTGAGTAAATGGTTTGAGCTTTGTTTTTAACCTAACTTTACTCAAAATTTAAATTTGAGTCAAGATTTGAATTAGAGTTAAAGATGTTCCGAAACGACCAAAAAACACACCGCAGTAGTTTGGTTGCAATATTAAAAGATGGATTACATAATTATAATAGAATAAACTCTCTAATCCAACGTTATACTAGATTGGACTACAAAAAACACTCCGTATTATATATAATCTTATTTCAAATACTTAGCCAAATAATACACTATATCCTTACAATTGGACCGATGGTATTATAATCCAATTCAAGCATATTGAGTTATAAATTACTCATCAAATAAATAAAAACGTTAATAGTTAGATAAGATTGATAATTTTTTAGTCAATATGTAATTAATATTATTTATCTCATTCTTAATCTATTGCACTAGGTTATAATGCGTCATATTTTTATCTCATTTAATCTTGTATTTTATCCGATTATATAAAATTAGACTGTGTTATTTAATACAATTGATTCTGTTAAAGTGCGATAACTAAACGAGCTAACAGGGGACTAGTTTGTGGATTGTGTTAGCCAAGTGACATGCCTCCAGAGACTATGGTTGTTGGAACTAGTTGGGACATCTAGAAGTCGCAGACCAAAGAAGCCTCTGCTTGACTGAAAGAAGAGTGAGCCAGTTGCCAAGCCTGACCGAAGTGGTTCAATGACAAAACAACAACATACACTTCAACCCCCTCCTACGTGATTACACAAGCACATGTTGTCAAATTTGAGTTGACATGGTCAACTTTGATGAAACACGTTTATTGAACATTCGGTATNCTCTGCTTGACTGAAAGAAGAGTGAGCCAGTTGCCAAGCCTGACCGAAGTGGTTCAATGACAAAACAAAAACCTACACTTCAACCCCCTCCTACGTAATTACACAAGCACATGTTGTCAAATTTGAGTTGACATGGTCAACTTTGATGAAACACGTTTATTGAACATTCGGTATTCGACTATCCCATCATCTTTTCTTTGGCAATCCAACTATTCCCAGACTAGTGCTAGGACTCTGTCCAAAACCGGCCCTCCACTCTAAAAAGCAATTTATTTGTCGCCGTTTGAAACGATATCGTTACATAATATCTATGACTTGGCCGATTCATTTGAGTTACATTCGAATTAGTTTCGAGTCGTTGAGCTCATACAATTCTGTGACGCTGCGATATGACCTGAATTTCTCATCATATTCAATATTTTTTTAAAATTATATTCTCCAATATCGCAACACAGCACCGCGACTAATGTATCTCGAGGCGATCTTGAACTATGGCAACACATTGGATATTCAAACCCAGACGTAGGCCTTATTAAGGNCTTGGCCGATTCGTTTGAGTTACATTCAAATTAGTTTCGAGTCGTTGAGCTCATACAATTCTATAACGCTGCGATATGACCTGAATTTCTCGTCATATTCAATATTTTTTTAAAATTATATTCTCCAATATCGCAACACAGCACCGCAACTAATGTATCTCGAGGCCATCTTGAACTATGGCAACACATTGGATATTCAAACCCAGACGTAGGCCTTATTAAGGTGCATGCCAATTGGTTGAACTATTCACAAAGCTAACCGCTCGGCATATCAATTTGTAAATAGCATATTGCATAATTCAGTTCTTCTATAATACATTTAGGATGTGTTTGCTTTAGTTATTAGGAAAGAGAGGTTGAAAAAAATAATGCTTGACCTACCTTATCCCTCTTATACTCATGTGTAGATACACATTTTAAGCCGATATTATCACTTAGAAATAATATCAACCCAAATGAATCGGATATTTAATATCACCTAGTGTGGTGGATTTAATTAATCCGTTTGGGATNTGACCTACCTTATCCCTCTTATACTCATGTGTAGATACACATTTTAAGCCGATATTATCACTTAGAAATAATATCAACCCAGATGAATCGGATATTTAATATCACCTAGTGTGGTGGATTTAATTAATCCGTTTGGGATGTATTTGAGCAAAAAACATTTTACCATAAAAAATTTCAAGAATATGAATATCACAATTTGTTTTGAGGGTTTTTTAATAATTTAATATTTATATCATTATTCAATATTCTATTCAAACAAAGTATTAGATAAAATAATATGAAATCTAGTACTCCTTAATACTTGAACCAAACATGATGATGAAATTTTCTCAATATAATTAAGCATCAGTAAAGATCAGATTGGACTCGGTCTATACTTGTCAGTGTCAAGAGTCACCTTTACCCACTGATTGTAAGGGGAGAAAAATTTACAGGGAAATGGGGTGCGCTCTGTTTTCTCTTGCTGCTGAGGACAATCCCCCCCATGCCGCACGGAAAAATGAGTCATGGAACAAAAAGTTTCCGCTTACTGGCTTCAAAGGCCCCTGCAAGTTTCTTTGAAACTGGAAAATTGCAGATAACTGATTTGCCTGTTATCAACTGAGTTACTTCCTCCTAGCTCGAATCATGATACCAACTGATTCAATTGAATGATCATCACAGTTATATCATCTATGGAACCCCTTGTTATTGATAGATCAGCTAGCTTCTTACAAGCAGAAAATGGCTCTGACGTATCAACACCTATGCATAAAGGTCGAACTACATCTACTGCCTCCTGATTACAAACCTGAAAAAGAAGACAAAAGTATAAAGCTGTTTAGTTTCCTAAGCGTTAAAGAGAAAATCAATTTATGCAAAGAAACGGGGGAAAGAGGTAAATGGATGAGTGTGTTTTGCTGATTTTACCTTATCCCAAAGTCCATCAGAGGCTAGGATTAAGAATTCGCACTCCGGTCTAATCTTCAATATTGTTGTTTCTGGTTCTGCTATGACCCATTTTTTAAGACGTCGATCACCAATTCCTCTTGATACAGCAAGAGACCCTTGTATTCTCCAAACACCACGGCAACAATCCACATAGCCACCCTACAAGAAAGACAGACACAAAACCCATCAGTTTCAATATGGACGATCTTGAACAGTCAAAGTGCAGTACTAATACAATTTTCATTTATGCTCAAGAAACATTGCTGCTTACCAGGCGCTCAATCCTTTCTCTTTCATCTGTTATTGATGGTCGGTGATCAACTGTCAAGGCCTCAGCAACTCCTCCACGGCTCATGACGGCACGGCAATCACCAGCATTTGAGACCACAAGGTTGCCTTTCCTTATCAGTGCTGTCACACAGCAAGCCCCACCGCTGACATCTTCCTTCAGAAACTCTGCATCTGTGGTTAGGTAACCCTCTATGACAGCCTCTTTCATTCCTTCTTCACATCTCCATGTCAATTCATCCATAATGTTCGCACTCAGGTGTTTTGATGCAAATTCAGCAGCTTTTGCTCCTCCATGCCCATCAAAAACCCCAAAGAAAGCCTGTAATTTATAGAACCACATAAAGTCGGGATCTAGTACAGTAATATGGGTCTTACAACTGCATAAATTGAATTCACTTATGGGGGTTTTCATTCATTATACCAAAGGCGTATCAATTGCACAAGACTCCCACCATTGCGGGGTCTGGGGTGGGTTAAATATATGCAGTTTTTTCCTTGCAAACGAAGAGGCATGACCTCCATGTCACAATGAAGCAACATTGTCATTGTGGCAAGGCCCGCCCTCCACATCATTCATTCTACCACAATGACCAAAATTCCTATTTATACCCTCGTTTTCTTCTTTCTACTTCATGTTAGTAACAAGTAATTAACTGTCTGAATAGGATGATTCTCTCAATAAAGCTATCCCAGTTCTTATTGTTATAACAATCAATCAACTGTTTTCCTGAAAATTTTCAAATTCTCACCTTATGTTGCAGATTAAACTTCTATGTTTTTTCTTGAAACCATCAACTACCCATCTACCTAAGATCACCTTAACTTTGGCTGTTGACACACACACAGACAAATAAACACACATACATTCAGCTACCCATACACTAAGATCCACCACCCCAATCATGATACATAGAACATGACATTCAACGATTGAAATGAACAATCAGCCATGTTTGCACAAAAAAAAAGGTCAAATAATTTCATTGAAAAGAGCCCTAATTAAACATACCTGTTTAGAATCTCCTTGAAGTCCAACAACAGCCGAGTACCGATCCTCCATGGCACCCTTTTTCCCTCTTTTACAATACACCGAATAGCCCTCTCCTTCAAACTCCACCTCATTCAACTTATCCAAATCTCTTGGCGTCCCAACCATATGATCAAAACTCAACGGGGCCATCGGAATATTAATATTCGCCGGTCTCTTCCTCTTCAACAGCGTCACCGGCGTCGATGTCGAACAAATGGGTTCTTCATTTTTAGATTCCCGATTGTACTCACTTATTTGTTTGTGAAATGGAATCGATAGGGGCGATAACGGGGAAGATGAAGAAGAAAAAGAAGACGACGATGGAGTTGCAGGAGACGAAACTGAGGCTTTACAGAAGATTGGTGAGACCCTGGGTGAGAGTGAGAACACCGGTGAATTTGCTACTGCTAGAGAGAATTGCATGTTGCCTTTTGCTTTCGATCAAATTTCCTCTAATTTGAGTTTCGAAACAAATTCAGAACTGGGATTTGAGGGAGAAGTGGGAAGACAGAGAGACGCTGATATTCGTAAGGACAAATGATTTCAGCGGAGTCACGGTTATATATAGCAACATAGAGGATGTTCGAGGAAAACATAGACGATGTCGTTTTGTAGGTTGGCTAGCTGGAGGCAGAATGTGTTTCTTCACGCTCTTCAAGAAAGGCGTGTGTATCTCCTGAACTGGAGAAAATATTCAATCCAACGGTCAAGTGTCGGTGGTATTTTTTTTAAATTAAATAATTATTATGTGATATTAGTAAGATTTATTAATTATATTTATTTTTTTATTATTAATAGGTGACACTATGTAGGGGTGAAGACATTGTATTATCGTTACATAATGTGTATCAAAATTTTGTAAAAGGCGAGCATGATTTTTTAAGTATTTTCTCAATAACATTTGTTGACATTTTTTTTTATATTTTTATCCGTATTTACTCTCTACTATTAAAACTAATAACATATATAGTAACTCATATTTTTCTATTTTATATATTGATATTTTTCTATTGTCACTCTACATATTAGTCATTCAAGAAGCATTGTCTTTCAATATTACACGGATATTTTTTTTCTCAATTCATTAATCAAGAGATTGTTCTCTCAATGAATCCAATTTTGTTTATTTAAAGTCATCGAGGTGAATACAATTAAAGATATTAAAAAATATATATAGATTAAAAAAAAAAAAAAATTAGGCCCGCCCATCTGTGCCCCCGCCACTGGTGGAATCTAAGATCCCACTAAATGTTTTGTGTGCTAAAAAATAGGTATAGTCCCGTCAAGTTGTTATACTAGTTTTGAAGGATCAAACCTAAATATTAAGGGTATAAATTCAAGTTCTCTATTTATTAGACCAGCCGCTCGATTATTCTAGAATGTGCTTGGCGGGGTTAAACGTGCATGGAGTGCGCGTGGCAATGTGTACTCCTGATAATACCGGTCACTACTATATTCCACTAGGAATGTCATGAGGGGCGGAGGTGTTGAATGACTGGATCGTGTCTATGGTCAAACACGCTAAATAAATTGTTTGTAATTCGAGTAGGAGGAAGTCAGTCACCGGCGGGCACTTAATTGTGAGACTGGGTCTGCTCTTCTGACTCTTACCGCCGCCTGGAGTATCCAAAAATCAAGAGACTCATGCATATACCACAAGTTTTTTTGTTTTTTTTTTTTTTTTTTCTGAAAAATAGCACTTTGTACCTCAAAAGTTTTAGAAAATTTTATTTTGTCCCTTTAAATGTTAGAGTTTTCACATTATATCTTCGTTGTATTAAAAATATTATAATGTAATCATATTGTTAACTTTCGTTGTTTATTTTGTTAATGTCAATGGCGTGGTTTTTGATGAAATGAGTAACGGAAGTTAACGAAAGAGTGAAATTTTAATATATTGAGAATATAATATAAAAAATTTAATCTTTGAGTATACAAAGTAAAATTTTTTGAAAATAAATTATTAAAAGTAAAATTTAATTATTCTAAAGTAAATATAATAAAATTTAATAATTATTTTAGAGAAAAAATATGATTTATCGATGATTTTTCCAATTTTCTACTTGGTGTGGTCAGCATTAGACTCAGAGTTAATTCTTACTCCATGTCTAACTTATAACTGATTGGTGTACCTCATAGAGAAGTTTGATATTGATTTCAGATATCTTGTGTTCTTTTATAGCTAGAGTAGTTATTAAATAAAGTATGATTTATTTTATTTATTTATATATTTTTTATTAGAGTAGATTCATTCATGAGGGTTAATCTCTTATGAATACTCTAGTTTCAGCGTAAATAATTTGTCTTTAATTGAATCTGAGAAAAATTAATAAAAACATACGTAAGTTGGTTCGAACACTTCAAACTGTTACGCTAAATATTCTATAAACATGTGCCATGCAAAGCGACACGGTCTCTTCCGTTGCCTTTTCGTTTCAATTTGAGGTGGTTGAAGCAATTGGTTTTGAATTGTTTATGGCGACTACATAAGGCAAAAGGTCATGGTCAATTACATGGTATGGATTGAGCTGGTTTAGGTTGTTTACGTTTGATTTTAAAAATTAAAAAAAAAAATCAAAATGATTGTAACTACTTATTCCTATTTTATTCTAACTTTTGATACGATTTGTCTGCAATCTTGTTTTAGAAATGTCTGCAGTCTACAATAACTACATTAAAACCCTCTAAACTCTATGTGAATACCTCAATATCAACATGCATTATGCAAGGATAGTGCAATGAAAATCAAAACAAATTGTAAATTCAAATATTTTTAGTATGAAATTTGTTAATTTTCTAGATATCATGCCAACTTCGTAATTACAAACTTACGATATAGATTATCCGTCTTTGTTCGAATATTGAAGAAGGGATTATTAATAAAAGTGCTTATAAATTAATCTAAATATGAACAACAATATAAGAAAAGGATTTTTGCATTTTACACTTCGAAAGATACCTTGATTTTCATTTTATATCTCTAAATATTATTTTTTCTACTTTACAGAATAAATATCATAAATTGATTCCAATGTGGCTTTTGGAGTAATATTTGTTTCAAATTTCGTTAAGTTTATATTTTTACCTAAGAACAACACAAGAATATGACATGTGTATTAAATTTTAACAAAATTTAAAACCGATGTTAATCCGAAAGTTCACATTGAAACTAATTTATAAGAGTCAAGATACAATATTAAAAAAAATAGGAAAATACCATGTAACCCAAATTTGTAATCCAAATTTGCACTCAAATGAACGGGGGACCATTAGATGAGTGAGTCTTGTAATTGAGATCCACTGATCCAATTATTCTTATTGATTTAGAACGTACATTTTAGATATAAATTTGGGATATATATCATTGCTCAAAAAAATAATTTTTTAAGGTATAAAATAAGAAAGAAAATACTACATAATTCAAATAAAAACTAAAAATTCAAATTCAAATACATATCATCTTTTAAATAAGTGTGAGATGAGTGAATTTTACTAAAAAAATTGATGAAATTCACTCATCTAATAAATAATATACATTTGAATTACATATTTTTAAATTTTATTTAAATTTTATAGCGATTGGTGAAATAAGAATCGATATTTCGCATGGGATGCTAAACGAAAAGCCCTACAGAAAAAACATGCATGTTCCCAAGAGTCGCAAAAACCTCACTATCGGACAACGTGGTATGAGAAAATATTCAATATTTCTTGGTACCAGATTGTCATTGACAATTGATATTCATTACCAATCAATAAATGTCGTCATATATTCTGTTATTAGCAAGTATCAAGCTGTCATTGATCGCTGGTATTCATCACTAATCAAAAAATGTCACTTTAATATAGATTTTTCTTCAATTTTTCTTTCTCCACTATCTATCTTGAGATAGTATCTATTGATTAGTGATGTATACCAACTGTCAATGACAATCTGGTACCGAATATTTTCTCGCGTGATATTGGGAAGCAGCAAGCAGCCGCCAAGCTAATTCNTCCTTTAAATGTTAGAGTTTTCACATTATATCTTCGTTGTATTAAAAGTATTATAATGTAATCATATTGTTAACTTTCGTTGTTTATTTTGTTAATGTCAATGGCNCCCTTTAAATGTTAGAGTTTTCACATTATATCTTCGTTGTATTAAAAATATTATAATGTAATCATATTGTTAACTTTCGTTGTTTATTTTGTTAATGTCAATGGCGTGGTTTTTGATGAAATGAGTAACGGAAGTTAACGAAAGAGTGAAATTTTAATATATTGAGAATATAATATAAAAAATTTAATCTTTGAGTATACAAAGTAAAATTTTTTGAAAATAAATTATTAAAAGTAAAATTTAATTATTCTAAAGTAAATATAATAAAATTTAATAATTATTTTAGAGAAAAAATATGATTTATCGATGATTTTTCCAATTTTCTACTTGGTGTGGTCAGCATTAGACTCAGAGTTAATTCTTACTCCATGTCTAACTTATAACTGATTGGTGTACCTCATAGAGAAGTTTGATATTGATTTCAGATATCTTGTGTTCTTTTATAGCTAGAGTAGTTATTAAATAAAGTATGATTTATTTTATTTATTTATATATTTTTTATTAGAGTAGATTCATTCATGAGGGTTAATCTCTTATGAATACTCTAGTTTCAGCGTAAATAATTTGTCTTTAATTGAATCTGAGAAAAATTAATAAAAACATACGTAAGTTGGTTCGAACACTTCAAACTGTTACGCTAAATATTCTATAAACATGTGCCATGCAAAGCGACACGGTCTCTTCCGTTGCCTTTTCGTTTCAATTTGAGGTGGTTGAAGCAATTGGTTTTGAATTGTTTATGGCGACTACATAAGGCAAAAGGTCATGGTCAATTACATGGTATGGATTGAGCTGGTTTAGGTTGTTTACGTTTGATTTTAAAAATTAAAAAAAAAAATCAAAATGATTGTAACTACTTATTCCTATTTTATTCTAACTTTTGATACGATTTGTCTGCAATCTTGTTTTAGAAATGTCTGCAGTCTACACTAACTACATTAAAACCCTCTGAACTCTATGTGAATACCTCAATATCAACATGCATTATGCAAGGATAGTGCAATGAAAATCAAAACAAATTGTAAATTCAAATATTTTTAGTATGAAATTTGTTAATTTTCTAGATATCATGCCAACTTCGTAATTACAAACTTACGATATAGATTATCCGTCTTTGTTCGAATATTGAAGAAGGGATTATTAATAAAAGTGCTTATAAATTAATCTAAATATGAACAACAATATAAGAAAAGGATTTTTGCATTTTACACTTCGAAAGATACCTTGATTTTCATTTTATATCTCTAAATATTATTTTTTCTACTTTACAGAATAAATATCATAAATTGATTCCAATGTGGCTTTTGGAGTAATATTTGTTTCAAATTTCGTTAAGTTTATATTTTTACCTAAGAACAACACAAGTATATGACATGTGTATTAAATTTTAACAAAATTTAAAACCGATGTTAATCCGAAAGTTCACATTGAAACTAATTTATAAGAGTCAAGATACAATATTAAAAAAAATAGGAAAATACCATGTAACCCAAATTTGTAATCCAAATTTGCATCTCAAATGAACGGGGGACCATTAGATGAGTGAGTCCTATTAATTTTTGTAATTGAGACCCACTGATCCAATTATTCTTATTGATTTAGAACGTACATTTTAGATATAAATTTGGGATATATAACATTGCTCAAAAAAATAATTTTTTAAGGTATAAAATAAGAAAGAAAATACTCCATAATTCAAATAAAAACTAAAAATTCAAATTCAAATATATATCATCTTTTAAATAAGTGTGAGATGAGTGAATTTTACTGAAAAAAATGATGAAATTCACTCATCTAATAAATAATATACATTTGAATTACATATTTTTAAATTTTATTTAAATTTTATAGCGTTGGTGAAATAAGAATCGATATTTCGCTTGGGATGCTAAACGAAAAGCCCTATAAAAAAAACATGCATGTTCCCAAGAGTCGCAAAAACCTCACTATCGGACAACGTGGTATGAGAAAATATTCAGTATTTATTGGTACCAGATTGTCATTGACAATTGATATTCATTACCAATCAATAAATGTCACCATATATTCTGTTATTAGCAAGTATCAAGCTATCATTGACAGCTGGTATTCATCACTAATCAAAAAATATTGTAGGTTTTTTTTCAATTTTTCTCTCTCCACTATCTATCTCGAGATAGCATCTATTCATTAGTGATGTATACCAACAATGACAATCTGTTACCGAATATTTTCTCGCGTGATATTGGGAAGCAGCAAGCAGCCGCCAAGCTAATTCTGGATTCTTGCTGCCTTAACGCGTGTCGGATCCAAAGGCTTATACCGGTGTACGTGTCATTCTCTTCGTACCCCAATGGCATACGTGTCACCCATGCTCATACCCCTTATCGCCCCGTCACCCCTCCACGCGTCATTCAATCCCACACCCTCCATTCCCCACTCGTTCTTTCTTCCCCTATAAATTCTCCGTAATTCATTCTTTTTTTGTCATCGTCGTGTTCGTTGAGAAGAGAAGTGTTCGAATAGCTCTTGTTTTGCAACTCGAGAGAGAGAGAGAGATGTCTTCAGAACAGGAAAAAGCCGAGCTTGACGCCAGGGCAAGAGAGGGTCAGACCGTCATCCCCGGCGGCACCGGAGGAAAAAGCCTCGACGCTCAGGAACGCCTTGCTGAAGGTACTCTCTCTCTCTAAAATGTTATGTTATTATTAACGTGTGATACTGTTAAGTAATCATTATATTTAATAACTTTTATGTTACAATATTGGGGTTTATTGATTTTACATGATGATGTTTACGTAGTACGAATATTGTTACTTAGTTTAATGGTTCACTAATAAATAAATTAGTAAATAGATCTATTTAAAATTTATAACCACTGAAGTTATGTAATACTTAATTATTTCTACACCTTCATGATTGGAAGTCTCTTATTTTATCTTTTTTATTCTATTGGATTGTTGCACATGGTGCAATGGTCACACCCAATATTTACTCAACAGTGTTATACTGAATATTTGTGTGTGTGTGTGTTAACTATATATGAGAATATTGAGTAGAAGAGGTGGGTTTGGCGTTATATTGATAAATTGTTGTGTGTGTTGGGGAATTGTAGGGAGGAGCAAAGGGGGGCAGACGAGGAGGGAGCAGCTGGGGAGCGAGGGATACCAGGAGATGGGTCGCAAGGGGGGACTGAGTACTACCGACAAGCCCGGGGGAGAGCGGGCGGAGGAGGAAGGAATTGAAATCGACGAATCCAAGTTCAAGACTAAAAGCTGAACTTTGTTGTNGTGTGTGTGTGTGTGTGATAACTATATATGAGAATATTGAGTAGAAGAGGTGGGTATGGCGTTATATTGACAAATTGTTGTGTGTGTTGGGGAATTGTAGGGAGGAGCAAAGGGGGGCAGACGAGGAGGGAGCAGCTGGGGAGCGAGGGATACCAGGAGATGGGTCGCAAGGGGGGACTGAGTACTACCGACAAGCCCGGGGGAGAGCGGGCGGAGGAGGAAGGAATTGAAATCGACGAATCCAAGTTCAAGACTAAAAGCTGAACTTTGTTGTCTCTGCTGCAATGCTTTGTTCTCTTCAGTACACGTCTGCTAGTTGTATTATAGTTTTGGGGGTCTTTTTATGTTAATGGTGTATCCGAGGGTTCTACTGCTGTTTTGTAGGTTAAAGACTCCTATTGTAGGGTTCTTCAAGGCTTGGGGGTCTTCTGTATGGTGCGCTTTAGTAGTTGGTGAGGTCCTTTAATTTAGTTTTGTAGTTGGTTACTAAGAGTTCAATGTAAGGTAGTTGCGGTTGTATGGTTAGGCACTCTCTTTTTTATTCAAGTTAACTGTGTAATTTGCATGCATGTGGTTATTTTGGTGAAATGGNCTAAATATGAACAACAATATAAGAAAAGGATTTTTGCATTTTACACTTCGAAAGATACCTTGATTTTCATTTTATATCTCTAAATATTATTTTTTCTACTTTACAGAATAAATATCATAAATTGATTCCAATGTGGCTTTTGGAGTAATATTTGTTTCAAATTTCNTTATCATCCTCAATAATCATGATATTGTTTGAGGTGGGCGTATAATTAGTCACAAAACGGGTATTATTATGATATGATATTTGTTTGGGATGGGCGGATAATCAGTCAAGTTACGAGTTACATAACGGGGTATTATGGAGTTACATAACGGGGTATTATGATATGATATTGTTTGAGGTGGATGCAAAGATTGTTAGCAAAATAGGAATTCATCACATTAGAAGGTTTTGATCGTGTATTCACTGTTCTTAAGGAAATTATGCTCTCACTATATTGTTGCTGAGTTTATGGCAAATTTTTTTAGAATTAACAAAGTCAAATAAAATTTCGGATAACAANCTCAAATGAACGGGGGACCATTAGATGAGTGAGTCCTATTAATTTTTGTAATTGAGACCCACTGATCCAATTATTCTTATTGATTTAGAACGTACATTTTAGATATAAATTTGGGATATATAACATTGCTCAAAAAAATAATTTTTTAAGGTATAAAATAAGAAAGAAAATACTCCATAATTCAAATAAAAACTAAAAATTCAAATTCAAATATATATCATCTTTTAAATAAGTGTGAGATGAGTGAATTTTACTGAAAAAAATGATGAAATTCACTCATCTAATAAATAATATACATTTGAATTACATATTTTTAAATTTTATTTAAATTTTATAGCGTTGGTGAAATAAGAATCGATATTTCGCTTGGGATGCTAAACGAAAAGCCCTATAAAAAAAACATGCATGTTCCCAAGAGTCGCAAAAACCTCACTATCGGACAACGTGGTATGAGAAAATATTCAGTATTTATTGGTACCAGATTGTCATTGACAATTGATATTCATTACCAATCAATAAATGTCACCATATATTCTGTTATTAGCAAGTATCAAGCTATCATTGACAGCTGGTATTCATCACTAATCAAAAAATATTGTAGGTTTTTTTTCAATTTTTCTCTCTCCACTATCTATCTCGAGATAGCATCTATTCATTAGTGATGTATACCAACAATGACAATCTGTTACCGAATATTTTCTCGCGTGATATTGGGAAGCAGCAAGCAGCCGCCAAGCTAATTCTGGATTCTTGCTGCCTTAACGCGTGTCGGATCCAAAGGCTTATACCGGTGTACGTGTCATTCTCTTCGTACCCCAATGGCATACGTGTCACCCATGCTCATACCCCTTATCGCCCCGTCACCCCTCCACGCGTCATTCAATCCCACACCCTCCATTCCCCACTCGTTCTTTCTTCCCCTATAAATTCTCCGTAATTCATTCTTTTTTTGTCATCGTCGTGTTCGTTGAGAAGAGAAGTGTTCGAATAGCTCTTGTTTTGCAACTCGAGAGAGAGAGAGAGATGTCTTCAGAACAGGAAAAAGCCGAGCTTGACGCCAGGGCAAGAGAGGGTCAGACCGTCATCCCCGGCGGCACCGGAGGAAAAAGCCTCGACGCTCAGGAACGCCTTGCTGAAGGTACTCTCTCTCTCTAAAATGTTATGTTATTATTAACGTGTGATACTGTTAAGTAATCATTATATTTAATAACTTTTATGTTAAAATATTGGGGTTTATTGATTTTACATGATGATGTTTACGTAGTACGAATATTGTTACTTAGTTTAATGGTTCACTAATAAATAAATTAGTAAATAGATCTATTTAAAATTTATAACCACCGAAGTTATGTAATACTTAACTATTTCTACACCTCCATGATTGGAAGTCTCTTATTTTATCTTTTTTATTCTATTGGATTGTTGCACATGGTGCAATGGTCACACCCAATATTTACTCAACAGTGTTATACTGAATATTTGTGTGTGTGTGTGTTAACTATATATGAGAATATTGAGTAGAAGAGGTGGGTTTGGCGTTATATTGATAAATTGTTGTGTGTGTTGGGGAATTGTAGGGAGGAGCAAAGGGGGGCAGACGAGGAGGGAGCAGCTGGGGAGCGAGGGATACCAGGAGATGGGTCGCAAGGGGGGACTGAGTACTACCGACAAGCCCGGGGGAGAGCGGGCGGAGGAGGAAGGAATTGAAATCGACGAATCCAAGTTCAAGACTAAAAGCTGAACTTTGTTGTCTCTGCTGCAATGCTTTGTTCTCTTCAGTACACGTCTGCTAGTTGTATTATAGTTTTGGGGGTCTTTTTATGTTAATGGTGTATCCGAGGGTTCTACTGCTGTTTTGTAGGTTAAAGACTCCTATTGTAGGGTTCTTCAAGGCTTGGGGGTCTTCTGTATGGTGCGCTTTAGTAGTTGGTGAGGTCCTTTAATTTAGTTTTGTAGTTGGTTACTAAGAGTTCAATGTAAGGTAGTTGCGGTTGTATGGTTAGGCACTCTCTTTTTTATTCAAGTTAACTGTGTAATTTGCATGCATGTGGTTATTTTGGTGAAATGGTGGCACTCTAATTACTCATCTTCTGAGCTAAATATTTCATTTAATGTCACGTACGGTATCATCCTCAATAATCATGATATTTTTTGAGGTGGACGTATAATCAGTCACAAAACGGGTATTATTATGATATGATATGATATTTGTTTGGGGTGAGCGGATAATCAGTCGAGTTACGAGTTACATAACGGGGTATTATGATATGATATTGTTTGAGGTGGATGCAAGGATTGTTAGCAAAAGAGGAATTCGTCAAATTAGAAGGTTTTGATCGTGTATTCACTGTTCTTAAGGAAATTATGCTCTCACTATATTGTTGCCGAGTTTATGGCAAATTTTTTTAGAATTAACAAAGTCAAATAAAATTTCGGATAACAAACTCTAAAATTCTCCCAAAAATAGAATAGATAAACTTTTTTTTTTTGTGTATATACATCAATTGAAAGATCTGTACAGGTATTTATAATACCTTAGTGAGGAGACACAATTCTTGGGTCAAAGAGATGTAAAGAGGAGACACAACTCTTGGCCCAAAAGATATTTAATAATTAATTATTTAAAAATTTCAAGCCCAAGATGTCCCAAGTGTCTATCTTTTGACTTTAAAGATTATTNTTAAATATGAACAACAATATAAGAAAAGGATTTTTGCATTTTACACTTCGAAAGATACCTTGATTTCCATTTTATATCTCTAAATATTATTTTTTCTACTTTACAGAATAAATATCATAAATTGATTCCAATGTGGCTTTTGGAGTAATATTTGTTTCAAATTTCGTTAAGTTTATATTTTTACCTAAGAACAACACAAGAATATGACATGTGTATTAAATTTTAACAAAATTTAAAACCGATGTTAATCCGAAAGTTCACATTGAAACTAATTTATAAGAGTCAAGATACAATATTAAAAAAAATAGGAAAATACCATGTAACCCAAATTTGTAATCCAAATTTGCACNTACAGGTATTTATAATACCTTAGTGAGGAGACACAATTCTTGTGCCAAAGAGATGTAAAGAGGAGACACAACTCTTGGGCCAAAAAATATTTAATAATTAATTAATACAAAAATAATTAATTATTTAAAAATTTCAAGCCCAAGATGTCCCAAGTGTCTATCTTTTGACTTTAAAGATTATTTTATTTAAAATTTAATCAAGACCCAAATGATTTAAAATATTTGGAGCTTCCCTCCAAATCTTCCCACCATCCAAATTTATAAAATTTGGTGTGTTTCTCCTTTTAAACTCTTACATTCCCTTTTAACTTTTTTAATGTGAGATTCTTTACATTACTAACTATCTCTAACAAGGATACCAACGGTTGTGCATCACATTGATAGGATATTATTACATTATAATATCAATTAATATAACTACAATTATAAGAAATAGATATGATTAATTAACTAATTACAGTAATTAATTGAGCACTAATCTGACTTTATTCAATTATTTGAGGATAATGATGAAAAAAAAAAAATTTGTTTAGTAGCCTTTAAAAAATAGTATATATGAAGTAGTTATTCTATTATATAGATGGTAGCGAGGGTTGTCAAAATTTGACACGACACGGTTAACCGATACAAATTAATCCGGTTTGGGTGAGATCTTAACGAGTTTGGGTGATAAACGGGTTGACACGCCAAACACGTTTAATAAACGGGTCGTGTTCGGGTGAGACCTGTCAAACCGTTTATCACACGTTTATCCGTTTAAATAAAATTAATATAATAATAAATTAATAATTATTTAAAAAAATTAGTAAGAAAAAAAGAAGTAAAAAAATCAATAAAAAAAAAAGTAAAGTAGTAGTTCAAAAACAAAAGAGAGGAGATGAAGAACACTTCAAAGATAAAGATACGTCTTATTTTTCCTACATTGAACAATGAGGGGAGATGGGGATGGTTGAATTGCCTATAAAAAGCAATAGTCTCTTACATATTTTTTTTAAAATCTTCAAGTCTTATNTTTGTTTAGTAGCCTTTAAAAAATAGTATATATGAAGTAGTTATTCTATTATATAGATGGTAGCGAGGGCTGTCAAAATTTGACACGACACGATTAATCGACACAAATTAATCCGGTTTGGGTGAGATCTTAACGAGTTTTGGTAATAAACGGGTTGACACGCCAAACACGTTTAATAAACGGGTCGTGTTCGGGTGAGACCTGTCAAACCGTTTATCACACGTTTATCCGTTTAAATAAAATTAATATAATAATAAATTAATAATTATTTAAAAAAATTAGTAAGAAAAAAAAAAGTAAAAAAAATCAATAAAAAAAAAAAGTAAAGTAGTAGTTCAAAAACAAAATAAAGGAGATGAGGAACACTTCAAAGATAAAGATACGTCTTATTTTTCCTACATTGAACAATGAGGGGAGATGGAGATGGCTGAGTTGCCTATAAAAAGCAATAGTCTCTTACATATTTTTTTTAAAATCTTCAAGTCTTATTTGTCCCAAGTTGCAAAATGAGGAAAGATGGAGAGGGTTGAATTGTCTAAAAAACAATGATCTCTTATTTTATTTTATTTTAAGTTTTTAAGTCTTATTTGTCCCACATTGGAAAATGATGGGAGATGGGGAGAATTGAGTTGAGTTGTCTATAAAAAGCAATGACCTCTTACTTTTTTTTAAGTCTTCAAGTCTTATTTGTCCCACATTGAAAAATGAGGGGAGATAGGGAGAGTTGAGTTGTCTATAAAAAGTAATGACCTCTTACTTTTTTTTTTTAAGCCTTCAAATCTTATTTTTATGAGATTTGGCTAAAAAATCTTTTTTTTTTAGGTAAGTACAATTGACAATAAAAAAAATAGAGTATTAAAATTTGTTAATATAATTTTTTAAAAATTAAACGGGTTAAATGAGTCGTGTCGTGTTGAGATTTTTTATCCATTTATTAAACGTATCAAACGTATCGTGTACGGGTTTATATATTTTTCACCCTTCACCCTTTACCCTTCACCCGTTTAATTCGACACGTAACCGTTTAACCCAACACGTTTGACATCCCTAGGTAGCGTAGTGTCGATGAAGTTAAATATTATAACTATTAAATTAACACTAAATTTTAATATTTAATGAAACTCACAGTTAATTGAAGGGTTATAATGAATTAGGTCTCAATAAATATGAAGGGAGACTAGTGCGTGTAAGATATAAATATTCCCATAAAGGTCTAGAATTCTTTTTACCAATTCTTGTTCTCTTTTATTATTGTTAGTTATGTTTAATTTAAAAGAGTCTGAAAATACTTGTGAAAATAATAAAGATGAAGATGAAGAATTAGACTGATTATTATTAGCTATGTTTAATTTAAAAGAGTCTGAAAATGCTTGTGATAATTAATAAAGGTGAAAATAAAGAATTAAACTGATTTACAGATCCTAATTCTTGTAGAATCAGAAAGTAATGCATCAGGTGGAACTATTGATGTGTGGTTGTCCATCGGTCGGTATAGATCAAAACTTTAACATTAGTTTTATATGGATATAAATTAAATTATATTACTGTTTGATAAATTTTTCTAAATTTTGTAATTAAATATTGTTTCTTTAAAAAACAAATTTAATAACATTTGAAAATGCATCAGGTAATATTATTCTTATAAGGTGCATATGTATTAGGGTTTGTTGTGCTATGCATACTCTTTTTCTTTTTTTATAGGTAAAATATAAACAAGTAATTTTATGATGATTTTAAAGTTAAAATATAAATTATAAGATTATTTATTTAATCTAAACGAATTGAATCGTTGTTATATTCTATGTTTTTTTGAGTTTTTATTTTTATTAAATAGATGTGTACTATATAGAGGCACAAACATGGTCCCATAACTATCAATTCCAAACCTGTTATTGGTGGTTAGAGCTAACCTTTATTTGAAATTAGATAATTTTTGTGGCCAATTATATACCAATCTATATAGAAGTGTGAAGCTCAATGGTCATTTTCTTTCCTCGGACCCATTGCATCCTAAATTGACGAGTTAGTGTGAGCTTATCTATTCGGTTATACACTCTTCAAATAGAAATTTATTTTTTGAAAGATCTTGACTTTTGTACTTTGATGGGTCTTCGAGATCCTTTCGATGACTTATGTTGTGTTAAAGGGTTATTTATATAATTCGATTGATTGCATAAAGCTCGTGGTAGCAACGAAACTGAGAAGAATATATAAAAAAGACAGTGTTAAAATTTATCTTGTAGAGGTACCCAAATTGAATCAGTGATCCATTTCTAAGTTCCGTCGTAAACTTAATTGGTTTTTTTCAATTACGTAAATCAATAATTCAAATCGCACTCTAAGGTAGGACATTTCACATTTTTGTAGGAACTTTTATACCTGAAACAATAGTATCTCTAATTCTAGCCTTGTCTTGGGCAATTATATCCCAATCTATAGAGAAGTGTGAAGCTCAATGGGAAACTATTCACTTCCTACATAGTTATAGTTATTCTGTAACAACTTGCACACGTGAGATTGACTAACCAGCTGTCCAGATTTTATAAAACAAAAATATTTCCAATAGTTTCAAAATATAAGANGTCGTGTCGTGTTGAGATTTTTTATCCATTTATTAAACATATCAAACGTATCGTGTACGGGTTTATATATTTTTCATCCTTCACCCGTTTAATTCGACACGTAACCGTTTAACCCAACACGTTTGACATCCCTAGGTAGCGTAGTGTCGATGAAACTCACAGTTAATTGAAGGGTTATAATGAATTAGGTCTCAATAAATATGAAGGGAGACTAGTGCATGTAAGATATAAATATTCCCATAAAGGTCTAGAATTCTTGACCAATTCTTGTTCTCTTTTATTATTGTTAGTTATGTTTAATTTAAAAGAGTCTGAAAATACTTGTGAAAATAATAAAGATGAAGATGAAGAATTAGACTGATTATTATTAGCTATGTTTAATTTAAAAGAGTCTGAAAATGCTTGTGATAATTAATAAAGGTGAAAATAAAGAATTAAACTGATTTAAAGATCCTAATTCTTGTAGAATCAGAAAGTAATGCATCAGGTGGAACTATTGATGTGTGGTTGTCCATCGGTCGGTATAGATCAAAACTTTAACATTAGTTTTATATGGATATAAATTAAATTATATTACTGTTTGATAAATTTTTCTAAATTTTGTAATTAAAAATTGTTTCTTTAAAAAACAAATTTAATAACATTTGAAAATGCATCAGGTAATATTATTCTTATAAGGTGCATATGTATTAGGGTTTGTTGTGCTATGCATACTCTTTTTCTTTTTTTATAGGTAAAATATAAACAAGTAATTTTATGATGATTTTAAAGTTAAAATATAAATTATAAGATTATTTATTTAATCTAAACGAATTGAATCGTTGTTATATTCTATGTTTTTTTGAGTTTTTATTTTTATTAAATAGATGTGTACTATATAGAGGCACAAACATGGTCCCATAACTATCAATTCCAAACCTGTTATTGGTGGTTAGAGCTAACCTTTATTTGAAATTAGATAATTTTTGTGGCCAATTATATACCAATCTATATAGAAGTGTGAAGCTCAATGGTCATTTTCTTTCCTCGGACCCATTGCATCCTAAATTGACGAGTTAGTGTGAGCTTATCTATTCGGTTATACACTCTTCAAATAGAAATTTATTTTTGAAAGATCTTGGCTTTTGTACTTTGATGGGTCTTCGAGATCCTTTCGATGACTTATGTTGTGTTAAAGGGTTATCTATATAATTCGATTGATTGCATAAAGCTCGTGGTAGCAACAAAACTGAGAAGAATATATAAAAAAGACAGTGTTAAGATTTATCTTGTAGAGGTACCCAAATTGAATCAGTGATCCATTTCCAAATTAGATTTACCTAATTGATTTTTTTAAATTATGTAAATCAATAATTCAAGTCGCACTCTAAGGTAGGACATTTCACATTTTTGTAGGAACTTTTATACCTGAAACAATAGTATCTCCAATTCTAGCCTTGTCTTGGGCAATTATATCCCAATCTATAGAGAAGTGTGAAGCTCAATGGGAAACTATTCACTTCCTACATAGTTATAGTTATTCTGTAACAACTTGCACACGTGAGATTGACTAACCAGCTGTCCAGATTTTATAAAACAAAAATATTTCCAATAGTTTCAAAATATAAGAATACATTATTAGGCAAAAATAGTCATCTTTCAATCCAAAGACAATGCCCCAGAACTAACAATGTTAAACCATAAAGTTATCAAAGGCCCTTCTCAAGCATTGCTCGAACCCTCATTGGTAGTCCATAAAGCCTTATGAATCCAGCAGCATCAGCTTGATCATATATTTGTCCACTCTCAAATGAGGAGATATCTTGTCTGTACAGGCTATAGGGGCTTTGTCGCTCCGCTACAGTAGCAGATCCTTTGTACAATTTGACAGTCACTGTTCCGGTAGTAGTTTTTGTGATCTCCGCCATGAAGGCGTCCATGGACTGACGAAGTGGGTCGAACCACCTGCCTGCATACACAAGCTCGGCATACTTGAGAGCAAGTCTATCTTTTTCCTGGAATCCTTCACGATCAATGGTTAGAGACTCGAGCTCCTGTACAGCAGTGAAGAGGATAGTCCCACCAGGAGTTTCATAAACTCCACGGCTTTTCATTCCAACAAGCCGATTTTCAACCATGTCAACACGACCAATTCCATGTCTCCCACCAATTTCGTTTAGCTTGGCAAGAAGAGATGCAGGGGAAAGCTCCTTCCCATTGACTGAAACAGGGATTCCTGAAACTATCCCAATTTCTACGTATCTGCACGGATTGTCAATGATAGGAAAGCAAATGCAATCAAGTAACTGAAAGCCCTACTACGAGGCAGATAGGGATATACAAATTAAACAAGCAAACTTACTCAGGTTTATCAGGTGCATCCTCTGGGTCAACAGTCATCATGTACATATCCTTCTTTGGCTCATTTGCTGGGTCTTCCAAAATATCTCCCTTCAACATCACATATCAACAAGAGATAAGCAAGCAAGACAACAATAATCAGTTCAAGTTGACATAAAAATATCAACAAATGACAGCATAGGATATTATTAATTCAATCATCAAAATTCTAAAGGGTTTGATTTCCCCATTTATCAGTCGGAGCAAAGAATGATAATCTGAATGGGGGCTAAACACTGACATCATGTTTCTTCATGTAATCAGCCTAATAAATCAAATTAAATCAAAATCCTAAAAATAAATCACCATACAATTTATCAACCTCTTTCAAGAAGAAAAATTGAACGAAGGGACATTTCAGACTAATTTCTGTCCAACTTGTTTCCTTTCCTCCTCGAGAAGAGATAAATTGTCAACCAATTGTACATTTCCTGTTATTAACCCTCTAAATGAGGTCTCTAACTGCGTCTAAGAATTGCTTGTGACTTGGGAGTGATAAACCTTTAGTTGCGAAGCAAAATTTATAAATATTGATGCTTATTGAAGAACCAACATGTGAATGCAAGATTACTTACAATAACAAACCAAGTGACTGCAAGTTTGGAGGTTTCTTTTGTTTTTGTATCAAAATATTGAGGTATGGTGGAATAATATGTTGGCAAGGGAGATACCCAAATGTGGACCTATATGAAGTTGGATGTTGCAGAAGGAATGATGTAGTTGACATCAAAAAGTTTGTATTCTACAACTTTTTTAGGAGACAAATGAAGTACACTCGTATACAATACCAGAATACAACATAAAAAGGTTTTAAAAAAGGAAATCATTACTTTTGTTTCAAATTCTCAATTTTGACAGTTTCATTAGTCCCCCAACATGTTGTATTCTATCTACAGCGTAAATTCTGATTGAGGTATCGGGTGTCACATGGAAGATCTACTCGGGAAACACAAAGACAGACCTTGGGAACCACAAGTAAATGGTGTCAGTGTTTGAAGTNGAGGTCTGGTGGAATAATATGTTGGCAAGGGAGATACCCAAATGTGGACCTATATGAAGTTGGATGTTGCAGAAGGAATGATGTAGTTGACATCAAAAAGTTTGTATTCTACAACTTTTTTAGGAGACAAATGAAGTACACTCGTATACAATACCAGAATACAACATAAAAAGGTTTTAAAAAAGGAAATCATTACTTTTGTTTCAAATTCTCAATTTTGACAGTTTCATTAGTCCCCCAACATGTTGTATTCTATCTACAGCGTAAATTCTGATTGAGGTATCGGGTGTCACATGGAAGATCTACTCGGGAAACACAAAGACAGACCTTGGGAACCACAAGTAAATGGTGTCAGTGTTTGAAGTAACAGATAGATCCATGAAAGGTAAGCCACTCAAGCAAAGTGGAGTTCCCGAAACACAATACGCGATCCATGACCAAAAACTAATGAAGAAAATAAAATGTGTTACGGTCCCTGAAATCATAAAATTTGCTGTGCATAGTGCTGAATGACACGTCTATGTGGACACATCCCTAAAATTAAATTAAATGCACTCGTCTTCTCTACAGATCTCATTGGAAAGGTTATACATAAGACTGTGAGCAGAAAACTCAGAGTTTGTCTTTTCAACTTAAGGTTCAATTTATCTTCTGCATCAGCCATATGAGCAACTTGATTTCTCTAAAGATTTATTGGTCAAATACATTGACGAAAAAATTAAGTCATCTAAGACCTTCTTGAGTGATAATTTAACTGGAAGCCTAGAGTTGGGGGAAAAAGAGAGAGAGAGAAAAAAAAAAAAAAGAAATTCCATACGACAAGATAATGTAATAGAATGAACTATAAGCATCCAAACTCCCTATAAGTAGGATAGAATTACCTCATGACTGAGGTGCCACAGGTTCCTGTCTCGACTATAGATGGATTTTTTTGTCACTGGGACAGGCACATTATGTTTCTTAGCATATTCAATAGCATCTTCTCTGCCTCTTATCTCCCATTCCCTCCAAGGAGCCACAACACTGAGTTCTGGATTTAGAGCAAAGAAAGTGAGCTCAAAGCGGACCTATAGACGCAAGGCGGGTCAGTGTGGTCAGAGAGAAATATGAGCACTTATATCATATAGTCAAAGAATTGAGAATCTTACTAACAGTTGTCAGAATTGTAAGAACAAAATCTAAAGGCATGCCTGATCATTTCCCTTTCCTGTGCATCCATGAGAGACAGCATCTGCTCCAACTTCTCTGGCAACATCTACCATGGCCTGTCTTGTTAATAAACGTTGTGAGTGTATAACCAATACAAGAAAACCCAAAGAGAGATGATAAAGAGCCAAAAAACAGAAAATGGCCCATCCATCCATATATGTGCTCTTTAATCAATGACAATTCTAAGAAATGAGAAGATATGCTAGATTATTCACTCGGACTCTCAGAGATATAAAATATTATGTAGGATGAGACCTACTTTGAGGCCCAAGGGGGGCAAGCAATTATCATCCCTCTTCTATATATCCACATGCTTTACAGTTTTCAGTACAACCTCAATGTAACAACTTTCATCATAGTTAACCATTCATCTAGAATGATTTTTATTCGAATTTCATGCACTCCTGTTACAGCTTCTTTTACTAGGTTTGTTATTTGCGGTTTGTCAGATCAATTTCCTGACAATCCACAACATGTATCAGCGAAGCCATCAAGGAATCATTTATGCAACCAAACGAAATACAACCCACCATCCCTCCCTCCCCAATAAAACAGTTTATGTTTCTTTCCAAGATGGTCAGCACTGAATGAAATGGAAAGACCAGTTCATCAAGAGTGTTGCATACATCTCTGAGTCAGTGTAGCAGATGCCAAAGAGCCAACTTTCATCCCCATTTATTTACTCTCATCATAAAACAAGGCTTCTCGCACATGTGTGCATGCAAAGACACCTACGCCTACTAGCATATAAGCAGACACATAGAGAGAAAGAAATAAGAACATGCATGCCTTCCCCCTCNAACAACTCATCATAAAACAAGGCTTCTCGCACATGTGTGCATGCAAAGACACCTACGCCTACTAGCATATAAGCAGACACATAGAGAGAAAGAAATAAGAACATGCATGCCTTCCCCCTCCCCCACAAAACCAACACACACACACACAAGGAGGGAGAGAGAGAGAGAGGAAGGGGGGGATGGTACTAAATAAAATTTCATACAATAATCTATGGACATGAGACAGCTCGTACAACTATATACAGCAAGGTATAAAGAATCCATCAGCAAGATCTAGGCCGTTTTGGAGTAAAGAAAAAAAAGGAAGACTAAAAGTAGAGGAGAGTCAGAAGGCATCATATACAATCTAATCAACTTCAAATAAAGAAAAGCTTTCTCAATTGCCTTCAACGGCAATGATAAAATGCATATCAAGTCAAAGGACCTGCCTATCAGTGTAAAAATTTAATCAGATGCGTGAATAGGGTAAATATTATTTTTCAAAGTTGCACTTGTATATATGTGCAAGCAATAGTAAAAAGGAAAGTCAAAAAGGTTTCTGAATAGTGAATAGCACAAGTGATAATGACTTCAGTTACATGATACAAATACTCATGTCTCTCCTTAATTTTATCTTTGTACTTCACCTTTGCAATAACAGGACGGGCCATTGAGGTCCCTAGCAAGTACTTTCTTTCATAGACTGCACCAGCTCGCAAACAAGGAAATATGAAATCCTTCACAAATTCTTCCTTCAAATCCTTCACCACTAACTGAGAAGCCCCACTTGCCTTGGCCTTCGCTTCCAAACCTTCCAACTCCTTAATGCCCTTTACAAATAGCATTTGGTATCAATTGCACAGGTTAGAATAAATAATCAAGGAAGGCCATCATGCATTCTTTATGTTTAGTATGTACAAAACAAGTCCCCCTTGGTGAGTTGTGTTTAAAATGAGTTGAAAGATAGGGGATTTTCCACTAGTAACATACTTGACCAACGTCTGCAGTGAAGCAAACAACATCACAGCCATAATTCTCCCTGCAATGCGCAAAATGAGCATGAGGCACATGAACAGGCTGAAAAACTGTGTGATACACTGTTAATACACAGATACGGGTTAATTTCTGCCTCCAATCTGTTAATAGATACCCTTATACAACACAATTTAATACCAATAGATCATATCGTCGTATAAAACATCATTCTATTGATAATGAACGATTGTATGTTTGAAAAATAAAAGCTATTAAACAGATTACATATCAATACAGCAAATGATGTACCTTAACCAAGGTACGATGACTGAGGTATCTAAGCCACCACTATAAGCTAGAACCACTTTGTTCAACTTTTTACGAAGGATGCTCCCTTTCAAATCACCAGAAGTAACTGTCTCTTTATCACTGGCCAAAACAGCCTGAATAGCTGCATTGTTCAAGCAAAACATCATTTATGATTAACCGGATCAAGAAACAAGAACAAACAAAACCTCAACCAAAACAGGGCAGGTACAAATGCCCCTAACAACCTCCCCCCCCCCCAAAAAAAAAAAAAAAAAAAAAAAAA